>LPNX010593414.1:52038-104538 GCA_001517045.1 Pseudotsuga menziesii | reverse complement strand
CATCATCATCATCATCATCATGTTCATCATCATCATCTTCATTGTCATCATCTTCATCACCATCATCATCATCGTCGTCTTCATCACCATCAGTATCATCATCGTCGTCTTCATCATCATCATCATGTTCATCATCATCATCATCACGGTGAGAGAGGGAGGGATGGAATAAGGGAGAGAAAGAAACATATAGGGAGGGATGTAGAGAGAATGAGGGAGGTATATTTAGAAAGAGATAGGGGTATCTATGGATTATTGGGGGTATAGAGAGAAACATTTATATGCATGAAAAGAAGGGAACACTAAAAACATTTGCTTTATTTCTGACCATAGAAAACATTTATTTATTTATGATTTTATTTGGTTCCTTAGTCGTGCACCTAACCTATTAATTGTGCTTAAAACTATCGCGTGTACATTTTACTTCTACAAATCGCATACGCGTTTTTACTCTATATAACGCATGCACATTTTAGGACTGTAAAAACAGTAGATTGTTTTTGTCCGATAGCAACTTTACTCTGTCTTTACAAAAATCCGATTATCGCGTGTTTTTTTCAAGAGCACGAGCCCTCCTGTGGAAATACTCACAATATACATTCTCCATCATTCTTTTTGTTATGCAGGTGCAGCATTGAGGACATCTTTCATGGTTGAGGAGCACACAGGATAAGATATCAAGCTTCAATATCATTTCATGGTGATGGTGGATATACACAATTGTACAAGAGAATCAGCTTGAGGAACAATTTATAATTTAACTTTCATTTTCTTATTATTCAAGAGAACCAAAGGTAAATTTTCTCATTCATCATTGTTTTGATGGGAAATATGAACAATTGAGAAGGAATATTGAAGCACCTTGAAGGATCAATAGTTATAAATCAAGTTAAAGGTTTGAAAGCTTGTAATTGAGGAGCAACAAAAACAAACTATATTGAATTGATCATTGTGGTGATGGGGAATGTACGTAACCAAGGAAGAAAATCAACAAGGAAGAAGAGACCTCAAGAAGTCATTGAAGAAGAGAAAGAAAAGAAAAGAATCGACATGATGAATTAGAGGCTTTCTTTGGAAACTAATCCAAATCCAATTATATAGGATACCACGGTTCATCCTATTAATCCAGCACAAGAAAAAAGGAAGCATTCACTAGAGGGACCTTCAATTTCTGCAATAGTTGTTGATCAAGCACCCCATGGGAGTATTCAAGAAGCAAAACATAGGTGCTCATTAGGGGATGTTTCAAATCCCACATCAAGTCAAAGTGATAAGTTACCATCTCAAGACGAAGCTCATGGAGCATACTATTGAAGAGGCGTTGGACATGGAGCCTATTGTTGAAGAAGAAAATATTATCTGGACCATCGATGAGGATGTTGGACTTCCACCATCCAACTACTAGGGGAGAATGAAGGACAACAAGTTGCTACTAAAATGCCAAAGCGTATTGTTGATGCACTAGATGATAGAATTCCAACCCCCTTACCTCCATTAGAAATCACACGTCGAAGAACTCCAAAGCATATACAAGTTGATGAAGGATTCCTCAATTCCATTGAAGGTGCGCTATCTAAACGTAGTATTGCTTATCAAACTCAACAGATACTAAATAAATATTTTGTTTCTAAATGTGATGGAGATAAATGTAGATTATTTTTCAACATTGTTAAAATCTAGGGGCATGAATATTGTTAGGAAATTGTTAGGGATAAAGATGATAAAGACTTCTGGACCAAGTTCTCATATAGTTAAAAGCTTAGTAGATGCCTTTGGTAAAATTGGTAAGAACACACATTCAAAGGACCTCAATGCAGCTCATCGTGTGTTGTCACAAGAAATTGTAAATAAGAACACTAGGGTCATTCGTTTTCTCAAGCCTACATCTAAACTAGTTATTTTTAATGTAAAAACCCTCCGTAGGTATTTTATTAGAAGAGAACATCTTGACACAACCACTCAGACAGATTTTTGGGCCTTTATTGGTCGGTTGCCATGTCGTGACATGAAGCTAGTTGATGCAGTAAAGGGACTAGTGCAGAGTTTTTGGCATGATCACACAAGGCCTTCTTCAAACCGGAAGGATGTACTAAAACTGAGAAGGGGTTCAAAGGACCGTGAACCATGTATTAAGCATCTTCTTGATATAACACAGACATAACTATATGAGAAATTTAGGAATGAACATAGACAATTGAATATGGGGCAAAGATCTTCTGAGAAATGTAAGCCCTGGTATGTTAGAATAAATACTCTTCATAACACTTGTTGTTGTAGATACCATGTAGAATATGAATATTACTATGAAACATTTTTGTACATTCGTTGTGTGTTGCATACTAACCATGTGCAGGATTGCTCCTTGACAATACCACCAACTTCATCAAGATAATTCATTCATAGTATCATCTGTAATAGGCCTGGGGGGCTAACATACTATGCAAAATCTTGTTTGGATGGAACTTGCTCCAACTATGCTGGAATGGCATTATTGAGACAATGTATGCACGAGAGTGGAGACAATGAATTTGGGAATATGGTTACAAACCTGAAAAGTTTCAAATATATTAGCTATGAAATAGTCCCAGGGAAAGAAAGAAAAAAAATACAATTGGTGACATCTCAGGTACATGCATTTATCTATAAATTTATGTTTAAACGATTACATTTCATTCCTTACTTACAAAAAAAACTGATATTGAGATCATTTTGTGTCAAAAAATACAAGTTAGTGACTTCGTCAAGGAATTTATTGAAAAGACACATCAATATGTTCAACATGTCCACTTGGCACGATAGCAGGATGAGAAGTTTAGAATATGCAGAGATACATTTCCCTGTGGTACTATACTTTCAGTTGTTGATTTTTTCGAGAACTACACTCTGTAACCTCAAAATGAGATCCAAAGTCAGTATTATCACTCTGAGGAGTTTTCCTTGATGGTGCATATCACATATAGGCATGGCCCAAATAGCAGTGAAGAGCAAAGAGAAATTCTAAAGGAATATCAGTTCTAAATAAGTGATGATAGGTGACATGACTTCCACTATGTACGTCATTACTTCATCACGTTCTATGATCATTTGAAGGGCAGGAACAGGACACTGGATTTGGTCTGATGGATGTGTTGGTCAATTAAAAAATGCACACATATTTCAAAGGTTGTGTTCATTGCATAAAAACTACAAAGTTCCACATATGTGGAACTATTTTGAGACTGGGCATGGTAAAGGAGAGCATGATGGAGCCAAAGCATGTGTCAAAACAGCCCTATGAAGAGAGGAATTGAAATTATCTATAGTATCTACTATTCGAAATGCTCAATCTATAGTCAGGTGGTGCACATCAGTAATGAGAGAGGAATCAGCTATGTGAGTAGAATCCACAAGAAAGAGACATGTGGAGAGATTTTTTTGGGAGGTGGTAGACATATATCATTCACATGCATGGGAATGCAATACTATTCTTGGGACTTGTGACCTTCATTTGGTTCAAAGCTCTGATAACCCAGTATTTGAAATTTGGACTAGAAAACCCACTTATTTTTTCCCGCCTTGTTGTGATAGTGACTGGGATGGGTGTGAATCATTGGATTGGGTTGATAGATGGGATCGCATATCACTTCCACTTGATCAGCGTGCAATTGTTGAGTTAACTCCGTTATAAGAAGACCAATCATCTATTTCTATAGATTTTTATCATGTCTCAGACCTTGTACAACCTGGTATGATGCATTTCCTTAACATTTTTTTGTTTATTTACGTAGTCTTGTTAATGGCCTTGTATCACATGAAAAATATTTGATAATATACCTACAATCATATTATGCAGGACACATATACGCAGTGGTTGCCTCAAAAGATAGTGAATGGGGTGGTGATTACTGGTTGGCACGTTGTATAGAGGGAAAGCAAACCCTCATTATGTCCATGGTTGACATTGAAAACAAACACTTCCCAATCGGGTCTATGGTTGTTAAAGGTGAATTCCTTACACATGAAAACAATGCAAGAAAGAAGGGTGGAGATGTTTACAGGGATTACAAACTAGGTGCAAGTGCATATCACTTTACCAACTTAATCATTGGTACAAACCTCCATGTATGAACAATGCCCAGTCAAAATTCATCGAAGGTACACTACTTCTTACCGGATACAGAGCATGAGAGACTAATGGAGACCATCATTATAAGAGATGATCCAGAGGGATTGGTTGTATTATAATAGGTGGGGTCTAGCATGATGAGGTATGTATCATAATTTTAATTTTCCCATGTATGTTGCTTATGAATATGTCAATTTTTTGTTCTTGATATGCGAAATTTTCCATAATGTTGTTTATAAATATGCCAAAAGTTCTCTTGTATGTCAAGTTAATGAACATGCCAAATTTTGCATATGATCAATAAACCCTATATATCAATCATATGAACATTTCAAGATCTCATTCACATGATATACATAACATTAGAATACATACATGTACCTCTTTAGGTCATACCTGTCAAAGTTCTTTGTAGGCTCTCTTATAGGACTAAAACCCTAATTTTTCAAGTAGGTAATATTGTCAATGTTTTCAGCCGATATATAAAACTAGGATGATGGAAACAAGATGCCGCAACAATAACTTTATGTTTTAAGGCTTGTATAATTTCCTTCTTGACAACTCACCTCTTATACCTGGTTAATTTTTTTATTATAACCATTATTTCAATGCATTAAGGTAACCATAAAACATTTACATAAAGAATTTAACATGTAGGATCTAGTATCTAGAGGTGACCTGCAACTCACCATAGATTGATGCTCAGGGCTTCGATCGAAGAACCGTCAATTCCGTTGGATTTGTGACATGGTATTTTAGCTAGGGGGGGGCTCTCCCACCTATCCATTCCTTGGTGACCTCTGTATACTGTGGTTTCTGAAACTAGGGTTTTGCTCAGTAGGGGACAATGCATTTCACGCCAACAAGGTCCAAAATTGGAAAGCCACGGACGCTAGGGATGCGGTTGGTGTTGCCATATTTCCCATGCCCAAACACGCTAGCAGGAGTTGACGAAATTCAAAATTGCAGGTCCATGACATTTTTTGCGCACCGGGCACAAGTCCACCAAGTGTCCCTGAATGGTATTTAGAGGTGACCTGTAACTTGCCATAAATCGATGCTCGGGCCTCTAATCGACGAACCATCGATTCCGTTGGATTCATGACATGGGATTTTAGCTAGGGGGCACCTATACAGCCTGGCCATTTTCCGGTGACCACCGTATACGGTGGTTTCTGAAACGAGGGTTTCGCTCAGTAGGGGACAATGCATTTCACGCCAACGAGGGCCAAACTTGGAAAGCCACTAACGGTGGGGATGCGGTTGGAATTGCAATATTTCCCATGCCCAAACACGCTATCCAAACCACATGTATGTGTATCCAAACCACATGTACATGTACATGTATCCAAAACTATCCGAGCCACATTTATCCAAACCACATGTACATGTATCCAAAACTATCCAAGCCACATTTACATGTATCGAAATGTACATATCCCATAAGACACATCACAACTCAAGCTTCCTATTGTTCTTTCTCGACGTTTATCCTCTAGGCACAACTCTAGGACCAGTGTGCATCTCTGGATCCTGCAAATTAAATATCAATTGTTAAAATCAACTAACTATTTACTAGTACATTAGCTCAATAAAATACCATATCTAAATTAACTCAACAATTATCAACATGTTCATGGACATTGCATGAAACAATTGGTCATTAATGGACATCTCACCTCAGCGAGAGACTATGACAAAGGGGATTGTGTTCCTTGTGTAGAAGATGGAGCTGTTGGTTGAACATCAAGGATGGTCGCATCCATGGTTGAACCAGAGGGGACAGGAACTGCTGCTACTGCCGGTGGCTACAATCACCAAATGTTGAAATAGTTAGACATGTGCATGAATAAACAATAGACAACAATAATAGACTATGTCTAGATCATGTTCAAATAGTTGTACCTATGTGTGGCTTGTTGTTATTGCATATGCCACATTGACTGCTGCATCAATAAACTTTGATGTTGGTGGCTACAATCACCAAATGTTGAAATAGTTAGACATGCATGAATAAACATACACCAACAATAATAAACTATGTAACGATCATTTTGAAATAGTTGTACCTCTGTGTGACTTATTTCCATTGTAGATGCAGCATTGACTATTGCATCAACCATTCCTGTGAGGTTTTCAATAGTAAACTCTGGCTCCTGATGTAGTAAACATGCAAATCAAACATTAACAAAACATTTTATGCACTGGATTTCAAGTTAACCAAGAAATATCATTGAAGGATATACATTACCATGGTATCAGTAGCTCCATGGTCGTGGACAACTGGACTCTTGCTAGGAGTAGGCCACCTCATATACACATGACCCTTGTTCACATATGGCCTATGAGGAGATAGAACTCCAAGAAATGGTCCAGGTGTTTCGGTTGGTGCCTATAGTCAACAAGTGTTTATATAGTTAGACATGCATGATTGAAAGAACATACATGTATTTAAAAAATGACAGTTTTAATTGTTTACCTGGAGCCCAAATGTTTCCTCGGTCGATACGACCATGGATTCTACCTCCATCAATGCTTTCCCCTGTGAAGGATCTGGAATTTGCAAGTTTAATAATTGTAAATATTAAACCGTAGATAGCATTAGTGAACTAACATGTACAGTATGTGGAAATTAACAAATTAACAAGTATTAAAAAACTGAAATTTTAAAATGTTTACCACGGTGTGAGATACGACAATGGGTGCTATATGAATCTCTCCACCAACCAAGGGATCAGTGGATGGAATGTCATGCCTAGATGTTTCCTCGGTCGATACGACCATGGATTCTACCTCCATCATTGCTTTCCCTCGTGAAGGATCTAGCATCTGTAAGTTTAATAATTGTAAATATTAGACTGTAGATAGCATTAGTGAACTAACATGTACAATATGTGGAAATTAACAAATTAACAAGTATTAAAAACTGAAATTTTAAAATGTTTACCTCAGTGTGAGATACGGAAATGGGTGCTATATGAATCTCTCCATCAACCAAGGGATTAGTGGATGGAATGTCATGCCCCTCTGTAGAGTTTGGAACATGAAACTCTGGGGCGTTGCTATCGGCATAATGCATCAACTACAAGTTCACAAAATTAATATATTAGCTCAAACTATACATATGTGTACAAAGAGGAAAATAAATGAAGAATTTATTACAATTAACCATATACATACATCACTCAAAAACCCACTGAAGACAACATCTAAGGAAAGACCATAGCAGGGATGACCACACAATGTGCACTCGTGAGGATCAAAAGTAAGCTGGGGATGTGCTGATGGTGCTGCACTAGTAGATTGTCCTGCACTAGATGGGGGTACTACACTAGTGGGTGGTACTGCACTAGAATATGGTCCTGCACTGTGACGACCTGGTGTATGTACAACACCAGGGACAGATGTCCCTTCCTCACCCATATGTTGAACCATAGTGCTATGACGAACAGCTACCCGTGCCAAACTCAAATATGCATCACGTGTCTGTGGAATAACACGATGTACATGTGGGACATCTGGCCCAGGAAACTACCTACGAGGTGCAGGGATAGGGGGATCAAGATCTCAAAACCTAGAATTGGATCATTTTTGGGGCATCCCCCCACCGATCCCCTAAACTGCAATATATCAAAATAGTTTATGTGTTTACCCAACACGAAATTTGCATACATCTTTCGAAGGAAATACAAGGGGATTTCCCTATTGTTATGTGGTGGCATATCAAAAACCATATACCATATGTCCATCCAATTATAAATAAATGGCTAAAATGTGCACCACTCAATAGAGATATGAGGCCTATTTGCATTTGGGATTTCCTTCATGCGAGGGTCCCTAAACAATGAAAATATATGCTCTTTGGTTATTTTCAACTTTTTTATTGCATTGTAGTCAAGCCCATTAGCGTACTCTTGTCTTTTTCTTTCTCTATATGATGTAATATCATATAGTATGTTGATTGGCAATGAAATAGTCTCAACAATTGCATCCAAAGTGGATGCAAGTGAACGGTGAATCCTATCACCACCACTAAAAGTAGTACTCAGTCCTCTCAAGTGAGCAAGCTCAATCAGTATTTAAGCATTTGTGTCCATAGCCGCAACTGCAATAAAAACATCAATAAGAAAATCATTAGAACATATACATGGTATATAATTATGTCCCTTCAAAATTGAAAATGTAAATTAAATCAAACTCAAGTAAGCAATTTAATGGAATTCACTTACATACATTTAAAACTTAAAAGTAAAAATTTAACAATTAAATAGTAAGTTTCGTTCAACTTCTTTCTAGAATTTAAGGCACTTCTTAACCCTCATTGGTGACTTTTCCATGCACACTTGGGTTTAAACTTCTTTGAATTTAGGAGTGCTATTTTGACATGTTTTGGCCTTTACATCCCTTGGATATGTAAAAGAAAGGGGCAAGGGAGTATTAGGACATGTGAGGCAAGAAAAAGGGTGATACAGGGCTGCCACCATATCCTCTAAATATAATTAACTCGATCATGGTTGGGAACACTCTCACGATGCACTCTAGGTAGTTCATGGGTGTTCACCGTTTCCATTGTTGTATAAACATGGAAACCAACCAAAAGTTACATGGAAAAATGGAGAATTTGTGGATTGGAATACAATTGGTTGTAGATGAGCTTAGAGACTTGACATGTAGAAATATATTACCCATTGTTTTTGCTATTTTAAAAAATGGTTGATAAACCTAGTGATGTAGGGGCATAGACTATTTGAGTAAAGTCATCTATGTCTTTGCTAGGTCAAGGGATCTTAGGGAGACCTAGGTTCTCACATGTTTCTAATTTGCTTTATTATGTTTATAGGATAAAAGAAGTAGAATTCAAGTTCTATTTAGTTTAGGTGATGACCTTTAATTAATTAGCACTAGTCCCCCGATGAATACCGAGGTTGTATGGGGGTGTCAGGACGTGTTGACTTGTAATTCAATATCATGGTGAGAAGGTTCATATATTTCGACTTTTTTTGTCATTACAATAAGGCCAGGGGCATGGAGGGTAAGTCATATGCGCAGAACAAGAGCAAAGTGTCGAGGAAGGTATAATTAAAACACAAATGAGGTGGGTGCTATAACCAAGAAGTGCAAATATTTTAGTGGAAAAATGGTGGTGGCTGCTAAAACTGGAGGAAGGAATAAAACTAGTCATAGTTACTAGTTTTAACTCTATGTTTATATATATATTGTTGATTTTATATAATACACTATTTTATGTTTCAAAGGGCAGGCCCAAGAGGCACTTTGTTAATGTGTTTTGGTATTTAGTTAAGGGTGCTTAACTAAGAGGCAATGTATAACTACATACACTTGTGATGAAATTTTGAGAAACCAATTTACTAATTTATTATGCATTTTTTCTATTCATGCTTGTGCACATGCATTTCATCTTGTTATGGCCATTTCCAAGGAAACTTATTCAATTAGTATCATGGGGAAATGTCCTTCGAGGGTTGGAAATTTGGGTTTCATGTGGATGGCTACATTGTATAAAGGGAGGAGTTCTGTATTTTTCGATTGTTGGTTGCATTAGGAATTTTTGAGTTCTTGAAAATGAATTCATTGTAATTATTCACTTATCTTGGTTGAGGGAGATGTGAATTTAATTAGTGACTCAGTTATTTCCAATTTGCTAAATAATACAAAATTTGGTTGTTTTACACTATTAAAAAACAGTATTCTAGTTTTAGAATTGACAAAAAAGAATGCTATGGGTGATTGAATTACCTAATTAGATGATAATTCACTGGTGGATTTTCCTCCCCTCCTACTAAATCAGCTCCTCCAACAATCCACGGCACCCAATTCACTCCCAGTTTTCATGTTCCTGATGGGTAGAATAGGCCACGGGTTTTGGGACTGTCTATATAAATTAATTTTAGTTTTACAAATCGCGTACATGTTTTAAGCTACATATCATGTACGCCTTTTGTAGTTATATAACGCGTATGTGATATGTTTTCCTATCCTACATGTCCCATGACATGTCAGGATCAAGTTGAACCATAGCAAGTGCTATGTAGCAGAAACGCGTTGTATTTTTATGTAACATGATCATGTTTTTGAAGACTAGGATTGCATCTAAAAGATCCCTCATCTTCTTGCACTGACTCGTTAGTATATATCTAAATACCTCATGTTTTGGACAAAGTAAGATAGTTTATATTTGCAATCATAATTATACAAGAATACAATCGGAAATATAATCTAAGTCTTTACATATCTAGAATCGTATTTATATATAACCATAGTATTAAAATAATATACAGAATAGATCTTCTGCAAATAAATCTATATGCTTAAACTCCTACAAAACGAACACAATTTAATATATAAATAATCGTTTACGAATCCATGTAAACAATCTTAATCGGATCGAAGACACATGTAAATAGTACTAACCAAAATAATGAATGCTATATTCAAGCATGTCATTCTATGAGGGTTGCCAATCCTTAATAGTAAGATCATGTGATTACAAATCGAATCCAAGCCAAAACCGCATGCTTACACACTAGTTGTTGCAACTATGATTGCATATCAAAACTAATTACAAAGGTAAGCTTTCTCCTTCCAAGGATCAACATTAAGCTCATCAATGATGCCAACTGAGCTTTAATAAAATAATGTGGGCAGCCCACTATTAAATCAAAATCAAATCCACAACACATCAAACAAATTATTTTATTTCCACATAGGTCGCAAGACTCCACGAGTCGCTCAAGCTTTAAACAAGTTTTTAAATATGGTCGTAAGCCCATGGTCACGACTGTCATCATAAATAACACCAAATATAACGAACAATAGAGCTAATAGAACCTTGTAAACTATGATAAAAACCTCTCATTGGCTCATTGCAATCTTTAACAATATATTTACTATTTACAGAGTAAGGTTTTAAAAACTTAAAACATTATCAACAAATCAAAGAACGATAGTAAGACCATCAAGGATGGCAACCTAAGAAACAGATTTAGGCACAGATACATTTCACAGTAAAAGACCCTAAGGATCTTTCCTTATAAAATTAAGTCTTTTCAACAGAACCAGCATAGCTGCAAGCAAAATTCATAAACAGAAATCGCACAAACCCTAGGGCCAGGTCATTTCTTTTCAATCAAATCGTATACGCGGAAGTGGTTGTAAGGCCATCCAGAATGGATTCCACCTTTATTTTATTAAACCACTGTTAAAAACTATAAGAGTATGGGATTAAGTCAATCTGAGATGGCACCCAAATCTCATCGAAAAATTTAAAAGTAATTACAATCAATCCAAAAACCATTGTCAAGGAAGAATGCATGCTTAGCCTCTACAAGGTAAGTTTAAATCCTAAGGGTTTTTAATTGCAACACTTTTAAACAAAAGGGAACTTATCTTAAGTACTGGTGTGGCTTCCTCCCACAAAACCCATGTTCGTACCCAAGGTTACCTGCAACAAGTATCCACGCAAGTCAATGAATGTGGACTGATTCCATAGTAAAAAGAATAATAAACATTAGGTTTTAAGCATAGTTTTGTGGGCGTTGAAAAACACAGGCCTGGGAGGAGGTGACCTTGTCGCTTGCCTCTCCAGTGCCCTCCACCTGCAATTTTTTGAGTTGCAGTCAAAACAGTTTGAGATAACCAAGTAGGAAAAACTTAAAATAAATCTTAAAAAATTATTAAACTCACCTTGGGAAACTTTAATAGGAGGCCAGGGATCGACTCCTCTGGGGGTTACTCTTATCCCTCCTCTTCCTGCATTTTCCACAATACAGTATCATCTAGGGCTCAAATGTTATAATAAAAATCAAATTTCAAGTGTTTCTAATCTAGATGAGGGTTTAGCTAGTAAAAAAGGAAGCGTTTCTTGAAAAGGATGATCGAGATTGCGCAGGATAAATAATGAGTTGCAGACGAATTCGAAGGCCATGAATAAGCAGGCGAGTACCTTGGTAGGGAACCATTTCATCACATTCAAACACAAGTAGTGGATTGCACCAGTAAGAATTTCACCATGAACAGAGCAAAGCTTGAATCTCTCTTCCCTTGTAGGCCAAACAAACCAAATGAAGGGTTCAAACAAGTTTTCCCAACATGTTAAACCTCTGCCTAAACTCTAGTAGCGAAGCTTGACATATGGACAACTGATATGAAGTATCAAAGCCCGCATGGAAGGCCTGGCTATGCTGTCAACAAACATCCAGGACACGTTTTTATTACCAAAGTCAAGTAAGGACAAAAAAAATAACTCTTAGCCAGAACCAATGATGGAGCATAATCATTACAGTCGCATATCAACATCATTTCGAACCATATGTCAAATCCAACAAACAACCACATAATACATTGTAAAACCATGGTGTAGAACTTCCATAACATTTATTTATAATATGCCAAGCAAAACAATGTTTTTAAAATTATAACCATTTCTTTATTTCTTAAATGAAAGGTTACATTATGGTAGGAACCATATGGGTTTTAGACCCTAAACCATCGCGCTTAGGATGGAGGGTCATAACCTTGCCATAAGCTTAGTCTATGGCAAGGCCTATGGACTTTTAAAAACCCCACATAATAATCTTGTTACATAATAGTTGGGATAAAGACTATGGATAGTCTCCCGAGCCTTAGGGAAATTAATGCCCTAGTACAAACCATTAATTCAAAAGCAAGTAAACTAAGAACATCACATCTGTGGGATTGGTTTAATGTTTAGAAAGGAGTTGGCCATTTCCTCAACTAACACAACTTGACATAATAGACAGGATACAGATATTAATAACTTGCAGAAGTTAGAACATGAGTAATCTGCTAGTAACTTATTGTAAAATCAATGCATGTAAAAAATTTTAAGGATGGGATTCAATACCTCGAACACGTAGCATCCGAGGATGGAATCTCTCTTGACCCCAAAAAAATCAAAGCCATCACTGAATGGTCGGTGCCTAAAAATGTAACCGACATAATATCATTTATGGGGATTACCGGATACTATCGAAAGTTCATTGAATGATTTTCTAAGATTGCCTACACCATCACTTCATTGCAGAAAAAAGGTAAAAAGTTTGAATGGACTAAAAAGTGTATGGAAAGATTTGATAAATTAAAACATTTATTAACTACTGCCCCTATCTTAAATATTGTTGATCCTTTCAAGGACTTCGTCGTATGTACCGACACTTACAAAGAAGGATTAGGCGGGGTTCTAATACAAGAAAATTACATCATAGCTTAAGAATCTATAAAATTAAAGGAACATGAAAAAAATTATGCTATGCACAATTTGGAACTCGCTGCCATAATTCACGCATTAAAAATGTGGTGACATTACCTAATTCAAAGGAAATTTATGCTTATGTCAGATAACATAAGTTTAAAATATCTATTTGATCAACAAAATTTGAATGCTAGATAGGCAAGATGGTTTTCTTTTTTAAGCGAATATGATTTTGAAATCAAGCATATAAAAGGAAAGGAAAATCAAAGTTGCAGACGCTTTGAGTCGTCATGCAAATTTATTGTTTGCAAGCAGCAACTATGAATCTAATCTGAAAAATCAAATCCTAAGTACAGAAAGTTCTAGTAAGGAATATCAATTTTTAAAATAAAGGACTGCTAAAAATGAATAGAATCAAGTAAAAATAGATTTCAGACTAAATAAACAAGGATTGACATAAAAACAGGTTGTACATACCAAATACAACAGAAATCAAACTCACAGTCATGAATGAGTTACATAAGAGACTGTATTCAGGACATCCTGGATTCCAGAAGATGATCACCATGATCCAAAAAAGATTTCTTTTGGCCAAACATGAAGAAGGAAGTGACAGAGTACTTAGCTCACTGCATAGAATGTCAGCAAGTTAAGGTAGAACATCAGCATCCAGCAGGACTATTGCAGCCACTACCCATTCCAGAATGGAAGTGGGAAACAATTAGTATGGATTGTATAATAGGCCTACTGAAGAATTCCAGACATTATGATTCAATCATGGTTGTATTTAATAAATTAAGCAAGGCTGCTCATTTTATTTCTCCTTAAATCTACCTATAAAGTTGTTAACCTTGCAGATATTTTTATGAAAGAGATATTTAGGTTAAATGGTGTACCAAAAGTAATAGTCTCAGATAGAGACGCAAAATTTACAAGTAACTTATGGAAAGATTTGTTTAAAGGGTTATGTACATAGTTGAATTTCATGAAACATGTACAACAAAACTTGAAGGCTGCCCAAGACAGGAAGAAAAGTTATGCTGACCTAAAAAGAACTCCTAGAGAGTTCCAAGTGGGTGACCATGTTTACATAAAGGTAAATCCCAAGAAAATTTCCTTGAGATTGGGAAAGTATTCAAAGTTGGCACCCAGGTATTGTGGGCCATTTGAAATTTTATCTAAAGTCGGGCCAGTTTCTTACCAGTTATCCCTACCACCCACTATTAAAGTGCCTAATTTGTTTCACGTTTCTATTTTGAAAATATATATTCATGATGTTTCTCATGTGATCAATAGGAATGTGATCCAGGTGTAACCCGAAGGAGAGTTCCAGGTGGGAACACAGCACATTCTTGACAGGAGAGAACTTTTACTTTGGAACCATACCATCGAACAAGTCAAGTTGCAATGGAAGTACCTTAGTCCATAGGAAGCTACTTGGGAACCGGAAAGTGATATGCGGGAGGCATATCCAGTCTTATTCCAAGATGATGAAATGGAAGAATAAAGCAGAAAGTTAGTAACACCGAGGACGGTGTTATCCTATAAGGGGAGGTGTATGTAATGCACCTGAAATTAATAATTTATTATTATTTTTTGCTGAAAAATACTTTAATTATTATTTTTATTATTTTTGACATAAAGGAAAAAATAAAACATTTGTAATGAATTGTTATTTAATAATAAAATACACTAAAGGCGGGGGGAGAGTGGAAATAGTTGTTGAAAAGTGTTTGTTGACCCACAAGAGGAAAATACAAGTAGCTGAAGCTACTGACTAAGAACTCAAGATGTAGGAGGCATCATCCCCAAAAATCAAGCCACAACTCCTAGTTGAGTGCTAAAGAGCAGGAGGCTCATAAATGACCAAGTCCTAGGAAAAATACTATATAATAGTATGTCCATAAGAAAACAGGAGGCTAGAATTGGACAAGGATTAAATCTGAGAATGAAAGAGATGGCGTATTGAAGGATTTTTGTTCTTGTGGTTCAACGAACATGCTCGGGGGTTCTAGAGAAAGTAACTTGACTTCTATATGAGTTGGTTGGGAGGAACGACTTTTCCACTTTTGTTTTCCCAACAATGGTGCCAGGTTCTTATTCTATGTTCTAAATTTACAATGGATAGTTTCAATTATAAGATCTAGAATTGTTAATATAATACCTAGTGTGTGTCGATTAGTCTAGCATGTTTATCGGTTATAATTTAGTTATGTTTTGATTATAAATGTTAAATGGAAATTAAGGAAGTTCTTTGTTCAGGCATCCATACCTGAGTTAAGATTTCTTTTACTAGTTTATATGCTAAAAAAATCGAATTTTGTACTAAATAGATATGTTAGCAATTTATATCTATGTGACAGAGTTAGTTTTAATGGATTACTATACTCTTTTCTTTCTTATTATCTTCCTAGCATGTAAGTTAAACTTTTAGTATGTAGAGTAACCATATCTGCTAATAGTTGTTAGTATAAATCTAAATACCTCATGTTTTGGACAGAGAAATGCATAGTTTATATTTTTAATCAAAATTATAAAAGAATACAGTCGAAAGTATAATCTAAGTCTTTACGTATCTAGAAACATATTTATATATAACCATAGAAATAAAATAATATACATAACATATCTTCTGCAAATAAATCCATATGCTCAAACTCGTACAGAACGAACACAATTTAATATATAAATAATCCTTTATGGATCCATGTAAACAATCTTAATTAGATCGAAGACCCAAGTAAACATTAATAAACAAAATAACGAATCCTATATACAAGCATGTCATTACATGAGGGTTTCCAAGCCTTAAATAGTAATATCATGTGTAATTACAAATCTAATCCAAACCAAAATCGCAGGCTTACACACTAGTTGTTGCAACTATGATTCCATATCAAAACTAATTAAAAAGGTAAACCTTCTCCTTCCAAGGACCAACATTAAGCTCATCGATGATGGAAGCTAAGCTTTAATAAAATATTGTGGATAGTCCTCTATTAAATCCAAATCAAATCTACAACACATCAAACAAATTATTTTATTGCCACATGGTTCGTAAGACTCCACGAGTCGCTCAAGCTTTAAACAAGTTTTTTAATATGGTTGTAAGCCCGTGGTCACGACTGCCATCATAAATAACACCAAATATAATGAACAATAGAGCTAATAGAACATTGTAAACTATGATAAAACCCTCTCATAGGATCATCGAAATATTTAGCAATATCTTTACTATTTACAAAGTCAGAAGTAAATTTGAACCTAAAATCCGACAGCTTTGATGTCTGAAATTCGACAGAGACATGTCTATTATTCGACAACAACATTTTATTTTGGCATCGGTGAGAATTTGTCTGTTATTCGACATGAATTTAAACTCCATCGAATTTTTGACGCCATTTTTATTTGAATTAGGCGTCTAAATTTTGACGACGCGACGTCAAATAACTGACGAATAGCACTTCAATCCAACACCTGGAAGCTATCATTTCTATTAAATGTTCATCGAATTAGGCATCGAAAATTTGACGTCCTGTACATGGCCTAGGCGTCAAAAATCTGACAGACTGAGGATGTTTAAAAAAAAACAACAGGATTCTACAATTTTCGATCCTTCTACAATTTTCTTGGTTTCATCTTCAACTTCAATTCTTTCCTTTTTAACCGAATGCAAATGTTTATCCAGACTTCATAATTTTTTGCAAATGGGCATGTGAGGATAAATATAACCCAATTTTAAATTTCATCTTGTCTCATCCATTCTACTGTATGTAAGATATTTAACTCAATGAAATCCAAATTAACAAAAAGTGTTAGTAATGCCTTAACAAAGTTCAGAAGAAATGAGATCCAAGTAGTTACAAGGAAAAAAATATCATGTACATAGCACCCTACATACTGACTCGTGAGCCAAAGCATTGAAATTTGAGACTTCATTAGCACTTTCTTAATCTTGATGCATTGCTTAAGTTAATTTCATTCCTTCAACCAAAGCTCTTCATATCAGATAACTAGATACTTTAACTTGGAAGGGAATTCCTCTTTCATTTCCTGCTTTTAATTGGACTCATGCCAGATTATATCAAAATCTATTAGCAGAGAACTATAATAGGAATGAACCCAGGGTCTTGTAAATACTAAATAGGGACTTTGAAAAATATGTACAGTCAAGAAAGCACCATCGATATCTATGTAACAGTTCTCATCCAAATAAAATAAAAAAGCTTACACAAACAAGATAAAATGAGAAAACATTGATTTCAAATATACCCACTATCTAAAGCTTGGCATGGGAATGCATTGAAAGAAAGCAGCGATGAAGTTGAAACCTAGCTAGGTATTCATAAGCTAAGCCACCTGGTTTATGTTTATGTTCAGTGACCATGAAAATCATATAGAAATGACCAGTGCAAAAAGTAAGATAAAAGTCGTTATTAAGTTGATAAAAGAGAATTTTGTTATAACTTATTGACAAGTTGATAGGAATAATACGAAGGGAGTACAAGTCCCACATGATGAGAATCACACTACCAAGAACCAATGTGCATCACACTACTAGGAATAAAAATAAAAAATAAAAAATAACAACAACAAATAAAAAATGAAATCATAGGAATAGTCCACCAATATTCACTTAAAATTAGAACTAAATTACACTGCACCACAATGTGATAAAAAGTGATGGAAAACAGTATAATGGTGCCAGCTTGTAGGTAAAGGTTAGTCTAGCTTGTCATTTCTAATCATTAGTCATCTTAGGATATTGTATGTTCTAGAAACCAGATAGTTTGCCTTGGGTTTAGCTACATCCATTTTGTGTACATCAATTTATTTAAGTAGCAACTGTTTTCACTCAGTCGAATACACAACTTTGTAAAGTGCCAAAATTGATGGAAACACCCTCATTTCGGCTCATTTTTATTACAGCATTTAATCTTGCAAAATAAAATGCTACAGTAATAATATAAATCATAAATCAAACTTTTAATGCCAAAATTCAGGATTTCCACAAGTAAGATATCACCATCTTTTGCATTGTGATCAGAAGCAAATTCAGACCATCCAGTAGTGAACACAAGTCTTCGCCCAGACTATAGGTATGCATACCACTCTATTCTCCATGAAATCCCATCACAATCCTCGAATGTCGCAATGCCTTGTGACCCTGAGAGATATTTTGTCATGAACATTACTGGGAAAGACTGCAAAATAAAAACAGATGAATCCATAAGATATCATATAGTAAAGAAGAATACACTTGAGAAGAGACAAAACAAAAAATCCTTTTGCAAAAAGAAAACTTAAGGATTCTTTTAAAACAGAAAAGGATACAAGTTTTAAGAATTCACAACCCCGCAAATTATTTTGAGCTAACATAAGATAGAGCCAAACATCACAAAATCAGACTGTCAAGAGACTTTACCATTTTACCACTTCGACCAAGGCATTTTCTCTGGATTGTCCTTGCAAATGAAGGATGTTCGGTAAAAATATCTTTTACAAAATCTGTAACCATTTCCCTATTTGGGCTCAACAAACCTTCACCAACATGTGGCTTATATATATTCTTGAAGTTGCCTTTAGTGCCCATCTAAACAATCAACAAATATAGAAATTAACTCTACACAAATAAGAAAAGAAATGTCTACAAAGGTTAAAGAATCAGAAACATATGTCAACTGCTAAAAGTTTAAACTACTAATAAATCTAAGCAAATTTCACAATATAATGAACTCGATATACCATTGATGTTTCATTATCAACAAACAGCCAGCTTGCCCCAGTCCAGATTACTTGTGCCCTTATCTCCATGTTTGATTCTATCTATCCATTTGAGCCATTATAAAAATATATCTACAACAACACAATCAACAAAAGCTTCCAACATTACAATAAGATAAGCTCGCCAGATGCTAAAATCAATAAAATCTTGATAATAATTCATTCTATGTCCCCACATAATAGGTAAGTGATTATTCAATAACTAAAGCAGTGCATGTATTGGTTAAAAATATTGAATAAATACCATGAATAAACAACCCTCAAGAACTTTGAGCCCCAAAGATGCCACAACAACATGGGAGAATACTCAATTTTGATCGACTCAAGGAATCCAAGAAAAGATGGAGCGGAAAGAGTTGTCTACAACTTTGGAAACATGGTCATCTATACCTATTTTGAAAACCTGGTACTTGCTTCAGATAGTAAAGAAGAACTAAACAATTAATAAACTTCTTTTAAAAGCTAGCAATTCCATGGAAACTCTTCACCCCATGTACACCGGACCGTACTAGCCAATGCAGTAGAGCCTTCACCTTCTCAAATCCCATGCTCAATCCTTTCCATAAGGTTACAAATATGAAATACACCAACTTCTTCAATTTTATTTGCAACTCCTCTCTGTCCAAAACTTTTAACACCAATCTAATATGCTAAATGATCAACTTTTTTACCACTATAAATCAAAATGTCATCCAAATACACAAAAACAAACTTATATGAGAAAGGATGCATCAGATTTGAGAATTGTTATATGTTTCGATAGATTACTGACAGAATGAGGTGCAATTCTATCACTTTTTTCTAGGACTATTATCCTATCTCGGTTAATTATCTTTCACAAGCAGACAAAGTGGGGGATGGATAAGTGTATATTGGCCAAAATATTCCTTAATGTAATATTGCATGGGATCAAAAATGTTACTTGCATATGAAATTCCAATGTATAAATATCACTGTAATCATTTGTAGCTTAACTATGACTTGTGGTAGCGTGCTTTTTAGATTCTAGAAGGCATTATTTTTTTCTTTCCTTTTCGCTTTTCTTTGTTTTTGTACCAAGCTCAAGAATTTGTATTTTTGGTTTAAAAAACTATTTATTACATAATCAGACATAGTAACACGACTGATATATCATACAATAGTGAAGCACCTGAAGCTGGATCTGTGCTTGCAATCAGGGCCACATCCACAAGAGGCTTTTCTACTAAAATGACCGAACAAACTTTTTCAATAAGGATCTAGAGTTGGATCCCTACTTGAAGCCAAGGAAAATTTCACACAAATCTTCCCTTCTACAATTTATTCGCCGAACTTAAACGACATCTGGAGCTTTATTGCATAGGACTCTAGTGTTGAACTGAAACTAAAATTTACAAAGACAAAATGCCTGAAATGCTAAAGAAACAGAGGGATTCCGAGTTGCTATGTGGATATCAAACCTGAGATTAGAACAATAATGAGTTGCCATTGTCCTCCATTGCAACACCAAAGCACTGATAATCAGATAACCTCCCAATACTCTATGCAACAAAGGGAGGGAATAGTGCTGAGAATAGACCCTGCACCATTTATTTATTTAACAAATTCTATCCATCTGCCTGTGGATCGGGAACCTTAGATTCATCATGATGTGGATTTGGGAGGATTGTGGTGATATATATCCAATTGAGAGATCTAATATACATCCAAAAAATGGGAGAAGGAAAACATGAATAGAAAGAGTAAAACTTAACAAATACCCAGACTGATTGAAGATCCCCTCTACACACTGGGACAGACTTGGGAATTTACTTAAAGGTCGGTTCTGCTGAAGTTTCCATTGGATTGGTAACATTCTCCCTAATGATTGACTCCAGTATGGTGTCCCAGTACTCCTTGGACAAAATGACATCCACAGGGATAGAGAATGAGATTTTGGTGGAAATTTCCCAATTGGCTATCCAATCAGCCATCTTGTTTCCCCAGTTCCTAATGTGCATGAATATGATATTTTGAAAACTAATTACTACCTTGGAGGTTTCTTGGTGGATGTTGGAGGGTTCCCAGTGTTTGATGGTGGCCACACCAATAATAAAATATATCATTAACTTAGAGTCTCTTATCCCTTCAGACACTTCAGACCTGGGCCATCCAGGATTCCCTTCTGCAGCATTGTTGATCAAGCTCGATCTTTGTGATCAAAATCATGTTTAACCCTCATGTAATGAGGGGTAGCAGTAAATACCATGGGATATACTTTAAGAAATCCATGTCAAACAATTGTAAAAGGGTACAAACCTCCTGCTCATTTGTGAGTTAATTTGCAGTACTCATTACCCCCATTTTGCATGGGCGTCTTCTTATGATTTTTATCAAATGTTTTAGTAGGGACTAATGCCTATGATATGTAGCTTTTCACAATGGATCTACATGTTGGTAGCTATGGGATGCTTTTCCTTATCAATTAGCTATTGATGTACTCTCATATGGTGATTATTTATGGTTTCATGACAATAATGCATCCCACTTGCACATCACTTTCTCTGCTGGTTTGATTTGGCAATTTCATGATTAATGCTTGGCTGGTTAAGATGATTTGGCATCAATGGATTGACTTTGATTCCCTTTCAATGCTTGGTTAGAATCACTGGCTCTATTTATAAATTATAATACGAGTGAAACAATTGTTGTCTTAAGATGAAATTAACACGGTTCCAGACGAAGGCATCTATCAAACACTTAAGACTGTTTTCATTTCTAAAATATTCCATATTAACACTCAGTAACAAGAAGGAAGGTAATAGTGCAATTAGAAGTACAATGGGTAGGTATTGAAGTGTTATTGTAACCCAACAACCAATGAATAATCAACCTCAAGTTGAACCTATTAATTTCCTTAAATGTGAAACACGTTGATGATATAGGATGCTAAAGTATATGCACCCAGAATTAGATCCAGAGCATTAATAGTATTATCGGCTAATGGTAACATCATAATAGAGTTATATAAATCATTAAAAGGGCTACATATAGGAAGCAAATCGCAGCCCTGTGGTGTTGTACATGGTGTGAGGCCTGACTATGAGGAATGCTTCCTGCAAAATGTCATGTTTTCAATGACAAAATCAAATTGTTGCTACAAGCAAAACCATGGGCAGTTCTGATGTAGATCCATGTACTGTTATGAGTATTGTTATACTATAATAATCCTATTTAAGGACTCCTCCCTTGAGTTATTGAAGAGCTAACCTAAAGAGCAAGAGAGGGTTAGGTGTGGTAATATTGTCCTCCCTCTTAATTATGCATATGATATCATTGATTTTAGGGCTTCAATATTAAGATGCTAGTTTGTGTGGTAACAATACTAATCCTTTTTTCCAAATAGTTGTTACACAAAATATCATACTTAATAACTGGAATATAAAGATGTTTAAAAACCTAGTAACCATGTAAATGATATTTCCTCTAATGGAACAAACGTAAACATTACCCCCTGCAGGTTTTCCAAATGTATCTTTCCTAACCTTTTACAACAATAACTAGGAAGTGGCAGGCTTATTTTTTTGCATACTCCTGAAGGAGACTCTTACATAGTTTCGTATCATGTTGGAAAAGATAAAATCAGAGCATTTCCATTATCACATTTTAACAAAGAAGGGATAGTTGTGCTCAAAGTTACAACTAAAATAATTAAGCATACATCGACTTGAAGATGACACTAAGGAAAAAACATAATTGCATTTCATTTGTTTGAACAAAGATTTACATTTCCATGTAAGCTTGGTATTTGAGACATCCATGACTTCCTATGCATCATTTATAATGCTTTTAAGAAATGTTAATTTACATGATGAATGACAAGAACATACTTACTTTGTTGTCTAAAATACCATAGGAAAGCCAAACCTTTCCCTTACAAAATATCTTCATAAAATAACAAATATAAAATGACCACTTTTTAACAGCAAACAATAGCATATTAAGAAAATCCAAAAACTAACCACTTTGGAAAATCCTAGGGGAATCATGACATATTTCAAAAACAATGTTAGAACTATACAATACAGACTTTAGAATCAAAACCTTTATGAACTGCTTATAAATGATTAGAAAGATCAATAACAGAGGATCTACATAGATCTTGAATTTAGAGGATCAAGGATAATTCAAGCTTCAACGGTATTGAAGAGCTAGGAAGAAGAGTCACCTAAAGGAAAGAAACCAATGCTAAGAAAAGAAATCCGACCCTAGCAAACACCACTCACAAGTCGAATAAGCCATAGAAAAATGTATGTCCACTAACAACCAAGGGACATAAGAAATATAATGGGACTGTTGAGTACACATGTTGATACATATTGGGACCCCAGACGATAGCCCCTAAATAAAGCAAGATGCAAAAAATAAAATAAACCGAGGTACTAGTTTACTGTATAAATATCAACTTATAATAATTCTTGAATTGTTTTGCTTTATCACACCTGCCTTTCCAGAATTCAATCTCCCAATTCCCCCCTATCATAGGCACCATGATGTTTTTCATTTCAGTACCATATAATTTATGTCAGTTTCTTCCATATCCTCCCTTCCTTTCATTGGTTTCATTTTCAACATTTCCTCTCACTCATCAGTTGCTTCTTGGACTTTATCATTTTTTGTAAATTGTACTTTCTTTGCATAATCCTTTAAGCTTTCATCAATACATGATCTGGATTTCCCATCATCAATATTTGGCATAAAGTCCTCTTTATTTGTACCTTTAACATCATAATCCTCACACATCTCTTTCACTGCCCGAGTAAAGTCAGTTTTATCCTTTCCTTGACATTTGGCTGACAACTTATTTTTCAACTCAGAGGTCAATGCCTGAACATTAGTAGCAGCAGAGAAACCACTGCAAAAGAAGCAATAAAAAATGAAATCAATAAACCAAAACCTGCATCTACTTGTAAAAGAAAAAAGAAATCCTATATTTTGAAGACCAAGGTGACCAACTTGACATGCTAGATACCACAAATAATCTTATCTGACCAGAGTAAAACCAAAGGAATTTATCCAACAAGTTTGGATAATTTTCTTCTAATGAATGTGCTGCTATGTTCACATTGCCCTCTTATCGCGCTAACTATTTAAGTAGTCTATATGGGTTTCAGTATTCATGCAATTAATCTTTAACTCTGTGGATATATCTCTGTTGTAGAGTACATCCTCTCTAGAAGTATGATTTCTTCCTTGTTCACTGTAGAGATCTAGTATATGTTTTTAAAAATGCTTTACATACACTGGGCTGTAATGGACTGTAGGTAACTTGGTCTGTGACTTTGACAAACAGTTGTAGTGTATATTGTTGAATGTAGCATTAGTTGTTCAATACTTATGATGATTTTCCTTAGATGGTTTAGAGGGAAGTTCTTATAGCATATGTAACATTTACCATCCACAACATTTAATCTTGCAAAATAAAATTCTACAGTAATAATATAAAGCATAAATCAAACTTTTAATGCCAAATTTCTAGATCTAGATTTTACTAAAAAATAAGGTGAATACATGCCTGGAAAATTTGATGCACTAACAACAATGGAAAAAGGTGTCCTCCACGACTCCAAATTTTTCCTTGGTATTGCACAAACGGGGCATACTTCAATGAACAAATATAAACTATTGTAGATGCCTTTCAGTAGATAATGTTGAGTGGATTTGGTAGATATCAGACCTGACACAAGAAAAAGCGGAAGCATAATGAAGATTTAATTCCAATAAAGATCTATAACACAATAGATAGCTCCATAACACGCACAACAAAAATAACTACTTCCCACACGCACTATAACACAAGTTTCTCCTTCTGCAAGTTCTACAGCATAAATATCATATTTTTCTTAGCCACGCCCTTCAACAAATGTGTGAATCTATGCTATTGAACACTATACTGTACTGTGGAAGCTAGTTCGAGGTTTCAAAAGATGGCTTGGGATTCAACCCCAACAAGCAAGCTCTAATGCTTTTGGACTAACAAGTAATAAATAAACTAGTTGTGTCATGAGCTTGGGAACACCCTGAGCTGTGAATACCTGCATATTTAATCCATTATTATTTTACTAGCCCTATTTAATATACCAAGTTGGTGTCTATAGACATTGGTTATATAGACACTTACCTGAGGAGAGAGGGTGAGAACGGGAATTCATTTCCTTCTCTTCTACTAGCTACGCTTTTCCTTAAATAGTGAATGCATCCTATCCTCCCTTTCTCCTTGAATTTGATGCCACGATTCCACAAGAGGAACAATATTCTCCTCTAGCAAAATATCCCTATACTGTGCACTATAGATTCATCTTACAAACCACGATCCAATAGAGGAACATGGTTCCATCTAGAATAAGACCTTGTGGTCCAGTGGTTTTTGTACCCAGATTAAAGATACAAACCACCATTTCTGCAATGGCACAATAACTTACCTTGGAAGCACCATTGTCGCCCGCTGCCATATTCAAATAGGCATGCACATGGACAGAGATTGAGTTTACCGAGAGACACAACATATTATTTAATTATGGGGACATCGAAAATCCGACAACAAGCCTGGTAAAAAAACCGACTACCATGAAGGTTGGAAAACTGACGATTCTTCAAGATTTCAAAAACAATTCGTACAAAGCAATACTTTTCATCATTTCAATATGACAACAAAGTACTTTTCGTTGGATGTCGTCGAATTTTGTTATCGGATTTTGGCCTCAAATCTTGTTGTGAGTAAGCATTTAAAAAGTTAAAACATTATCAACAAATCAAAGAACGACCATAAGGCCATCAAGGATGGAATCCTAAGAAACAAATGTTAGACACGGGTACATTTCGTAGTAAAATACCCTAAGGGTCATTCCTTATAAGTTGTCGATTCCACTAGATACACAAAAAAAAACAAATAAGATACACCTACAAAATTTATATCATTATTTTTAATATTCAAATCCTTATGGTTTCAACCTTTTAGTGAGAGTGGATTAAGTCTTTTCAGCAGGAACCAACATAACTACAAGCAAAATTCATAAACAAAAATCGCACAAACCCTAGGGCCGACTCATTCTTTTTCAATCAAATTGTATACACAGAATAAGACCATCTGGAATGGCTTCCACCTTAATTTTATTAAACCATTGTTAAAAATTGTAAGAGTATGGGAGTAAGTCCATCCGAGATCCAAATCTCATCGAAAATTTTAAAAGATTACAATAAATCCAAAAACCATTTCCGAGGAAAAATGGCTGCTAAGCCTCTGTAAGGTAATTTTTAATCCTAAGGGTTTTTAATTACAACACTTTTAAACAAAAGAGAACTTATCTTAAGCTTTGTCGTGGCTTCCTCCCACGAAACCCATGTCTGTACCCATGGTTACCTACAACAAGTATCCACACAAGTCAGTGAATGTGGATTGATTCCATAGTAAAAAGAATAATAAAAATCAGGTTTTAAGCATAGTTACCTGGGCATTGAAAAATGCGAGACTGGGAGGAGGTGACCCTGTCCCCTGCCTTTCTAGTTCCCTCCACTTGCAAGTTTTCAAGTTTCAGTTGAAAAAATTTGAGATAACCAAGTAGGAAAAACTTAAAATAAATCTTAAAACTTTCTTAATATCACCTTAGGAAACTTGAATAGGAATCCAGTGTCGCCTCCTCCAAGGGTTACCCTTATCCCTCCTCTGCCTGCACTTTCCAAAACACAACATCAACTAGGGCTCAAACTTTATAATAAAAATCAAATTTCAAGTGTTGGTAATATAGATGAGGGGTTACCCGAGAAAAAAGGCATTGTTTCTCTAAAAGGATGACCGAGTTCACGCAATAAAAATAATGAGTTGCAGACAACTTCAAAGTCCATGAATAAGCACGTGAGTACCTTGGAAGGGAACCATTTCATCGCAGTCAAACACAAGAATTGGATTGCAACAGTAAGAATTTCACCATGAACAGAGAAGAGCTTGGATCTCTCTTCCCCCATAGGCCAAACAAACCAAATGAAGGGTTTGGACAAGTTTTCCCAACACATTAAACCTCTGCCTAAAAACTAGTAGCGAAGCTTCACATATGAACAGTTGAGATGAATTCTCGAAGCCCATGTGGAAGGCCTGTTTGCATTGTCAACTCATAGCCAAGACACGCCTTTATTACCAAAGTCAACTAAGGACAAAAAAATTAACACTCAACTAGAACCAACGATGGCGCATAATCATTACAGTCACATATCAACATCATTTCGAACCATATTTCAAATCCAAAAAACAACCACATAATACATTGTAAGACCATGGCGTAGAACTGCCCTAACATTTCTTTATAATATGCCAAGCAAAACAATGTTTTTAAAATTATAATCATCGCTTTATTTCTTAAATGAAAGGTTACATTATGGTAGGAACCATATCGGTTTTAGACCCTAAACCATCGCGCTTAGGATGGAGGGTCATAACCTTTCCATAAGCTTAGGTTATGGCAAGGCCTGTGTCCTTTTAAAAACCACACATAATAATATCGTTACATAATGGCTAGGATCAAGACTATGGATAGTCTCCTGAGCCTTAGGGAAATTAATGCCCTAGTACAAACCATAAGTTAATTTAAAAGAAAGTAAACTGAGAACATCACATGTGTGGGTATGGATGAATGTTTCGAAAGGAGCTGGTCATTGCCTCAACTAACAGAACCTAACATACTAGACAGGAAAAAGATATTAGTAACTTGCAGAAGTTAGAACATGAGTAATATGCTAGTAAATCACAATAAAATCAATGCATGTAATTTTTTTTTACAATTTTGAGGTGTGTTACAGTCTCGACCCAATATTTCTCAAGTCTATGCCCATTATTGAATGCTTCACTAGCCCTGCATGAATTGTAGGAGCTCATAAATTATATTCTAAGGTTTCAGGCATATTTCCCACTCCTCCCACTTTGAGAGCTTCCTCACTCTTTTATTTGTTCTTGTAGTTTCTTGGTCAAAAGAAGACCTCTTTGGATATTATATATCAGCTTGTTGCTCATTTCCCCGTCTAAAACGTACTTCATCAATCCCAAGGTATTTTGGTTTTCCATCATGAATGGCCAGATCTGTGATCTAGAAAGGATTGGTAGGAAATAGAGTTGAAGTTTTTAAGCATGGGGGTGAGCATCTCGGTAAATTCATGCTTATATTTTAAAATTTTGTGATATTTTAAATTATTTGTGTATATTCTTGAATATAAAATTTAATTATTTATTTTTACTTGTTTTCGTTATTCGGTCAATTACCTCGAACTCTTTTTGCAAACCATTACCTATGCACACTAAATGCAAATTTAATTTTTTTATTTTATTTTTATAAAATATGTCATCTTAAACATATCAATTTATAGGTTGTGATCAATAGCTATTAGTAATGTTAGTAATGTTTTGTAAAATATTTTTAGTAATTTGTATTTGGGTATGTTTATCTCAATTTTTTTTTAGTAATATTTTTATCAATTAAAATAGTTCTATCAATTTTTATTTGTACTTTTGTTGTAACTATTAATGCCCAAAATGAAAGTGCATAAGTTATACACAAATAAATTGATTACATAAAATTATGTTAATAAAATTTACACAGTAAACTTGGTTTTCTTTCACAATTATATTAGTAAATTACATATTAATTTTGGCTTGAAATAATGAAAAGATATTTATTGTTCCTTCAAAAAGAATCAATAAATTCATAAAGCCAACTATGAGGTCATATGAGCTAACTTTTTTTTCTAAGCAGATATTTGGGATATTTTTAGAGAACCGTCCGAAAAAACCTCCTCTAGAAGGTGTTTTCCTTTTAGTGTTCACATGCTTCGATATGTAAATTTAACACTAACTCTGGTTAGGTGTCGTTGGATATTGGCACAATGATTCCTACATGCTACTTTTTTTGTAATTTGGGTGCCAAATGGTATCTTGATAAGTTGAACCTTCTTAATCTCTAGTTTAATATTTTCATGGTATACTTGAGTCATCATGTTGATATTTATGTTGGCTAGACCTCCTTTGAATAATAGGGTAGAAAATAAAATAGCAGAAGGGATAAGTATTCCAAGAAGAGGGTGGTGTCTAAAGACACAATTTACAGTACTTAAGCACATCACGTTATGATAAGAACATCACAATGCATTATTCAACATTGGAAATCGATATCAACACAACCCATAGGGCCGTTCTTTTATATTCTTGAGATTTAACAAACTCCCTTAAATGAGGATGATCTGGTCCACAAATAAGGGTTGTCCGTTCTAACCATTTCCAAGAAATTCACAATGTCGCATTGATTAGTCAACTAGTTTAGTCAATCCAACCACTTCATTGTCAACCATTCAATAAACCAATCATTCAACCACTTAGTAGAGTCTCCAAAGGTCTTATGAACCTGCATAACCTTTGGCTCCAATAACACCCCCCATCAACACAACACTCTAGATATTCAGGAGATCGAATTATGTTCTCTAAACACCCCCCATAATTGTAGTTTCTTGAAGCCCAATCATAGCCTAAATTTTCACAAACTTAGCTTCTTGTAGAGGCTTTGTAAAAATATCATTAATATGATCATTTGTCCTGCAATAAAAAAGTGTGACAACATTGTCCTGTACCAATTGTCTCGAGTATTGAACATGAATTTCAACATGCTTCGTTTTGCTATGAAAAACAACATTATAAGTAACTTGAATTGTACTATGATTTTCACAATGGATAATAGTCAAGTATTGAATAGGAAAACCAAGTTCTTCTAAAAGCTGACGGATCCAAATATGCCTTTGTACCAACATTGACAGCTCCACGAAATTCTTCTTCTATAGTTGAAAGAGATACTACCTTCTGTTTCTTACACGACCAAACCAAGGGCCTAGAAATAAGTCAAAACACATAGCCAGAAGTGGACTTTTGGTTGTCAATGTCACCTCCCCATTTGAAATCAACAAACCTAACCAACAATTTTGTACTGCGACAATATTTAATAGAATAATGATAAGCTCCCTTAATATAGCAAACAATTATCTTTACAACTTTCCAATGGATTTCTCAAGGATCTTGCATGAACTGAGAAACCACACTAATAGAAAAGGAGAGATCGCATTGATTGCTAGTTAATTAAATCAAGATACTAACCAACTTTTGATAAAGAGTGACATCAACTCAAGGAGAGTCACATTCCTTATAAAATTTATCTCCTGACTGATAAGGTGTAGCACAATACTTACAGTCGTCCATTTTGAATTGTTTCAAAATATCCAAAGCATATTTTGGTTGATAAATAAAGATACCATCATTCAATTGCAAAATTTGAATGCCTAAAATGAAATGTAATAGTCCAAGATCATTCATTTCAAAGGCTATCTATGAGTTGTTTCTTCAAACCCAAAATCAAATCGACATTGTTTCCTATTATGACTAAATCATAAACATGCAATACCACAATGAAAGTAGTACCATGAACATGTAATACATAAATACTATGATCAAATTCACAACATTTGAAGCCAATATTGATAAAAGAAAGATCAATATTCTCATACCAATCATGGGGTGCTTGTTTCAAACCATACAATCACTTTTTTAATCGAAAAACAAGACTATAATTAGTCACAAAACCAGGAGGTTGTTCCATACATATTTCTTCCAACAAGTCTCCATGAAGAAAGGAACATTTAACATCCATTTGATGAAATTCCCATCCAAAATGATCAACAAGTGAAAGAATCAATCTAATTGAGTTCATCTTTGCAACACGATAAAAGGTTTCACTGTAATCAATTCCTTCTTGCTGAGAGAAGACATTGGCTATGAATAGAACTTTGTGATGTTCAATAACACCATCGAAAGTAAATTTGTTTTTTTAGATCCATTGACACTTCACAACATTCTTTCCTTGTGGTCATGAAACCAATTCCCAAGTGTGATTATTTGCAAGGAATCAATTTTAATCATAGCATTTTCCCATTCAACCACTCCTTAACATAAGTGTCAAGATCATAGATTTCAAGAACATGTGCCATTAGTGAAACACTTTTATGTTATGTCTAAATGTGGGTTTTCCAACCAATATTATCATCACTAGCATCAGGTCCAACAACTTCAATTATTTTAGCACCCCACTAGGGTAGACAAGTCGGTGGTGATTCAGATTGGTTATTGTCTGTCGAATGAGAATTTGTGTCAATGTTCTTGGTCTAGGTAGACCAACTACCAGTCGAATCATGAGTAAATATTGAATGTTTGGTTGAAACTTCAAAGAAGGGTACAGTCAATCCATATTCTTCATAAATCTCAAAAGGATCACTGTGAAATAGACTAGCAGAGGAGTTCAATAACTTTGTACTCAAGATATTCTCATCAAAGATCACATTTATGGTCAAAATAATATGTTTTTTGACTCAATCAAATAGTGAACAAGCTTTTGATTCATCATAATAACCCATTATGATGCAAACATGACCCTTTTCATTCAATTTATTCCTACAATTATCACTAATGTGTGCCCAGGAAACACATCCAAAGGTTCTAAGGTGTCCGATGGAGGGTTTTCTTCCTAAAAAATTCTCAACTAGAGTCAAGTCGCTGAAAACTCTAGCCAGAACAAGGTTCAGGAGATAGTTTGAGAAATAAATAGCTTCTGCCCAAAATTTAGTCAGAAGGCATTTGGTCTGCGATAGGAACCGAGCCATTTATACCAAAGTCATATTCTTCCTCACTATGACTCCATTCTATTGCAGGGTGTGAGGGACATATTTCTGCCAAGAAATGTAATTTTGTAAGAGATATTATTCAAATTGTCAACTCACATATTCTCCACCATTGTCTGATCTCAATCATTTGATAGGCCGACCACATTTATTTTCATGCAATGCCCTAAATTCCTTGAATCTTTCAAAGACATGACTCTTATTTTTCAAGAAATATGCCCATTAAAATCTAGAGAAATCATCAATGAAGGTTAAAATATACTTTGCACTTTCTAATGAGGGTTTATTAATACAATAGAAATTGTTTTGAACACGTTCCAATCAGTCGTGTATTCACCATGCTTTCCTGAATTCAAAGGGTGCTTAATGATGTTTTCCAAGCACACGTCCTCTGTGGACACCATCAGGTGGAACAGTTTTTGGGAGATCAATAACCATATTCTTTGTTACCATCATATTCAAACTTCAAAATTTCAAATTTCCAAGTCATTCATGCCAAATTCGACTTCTCTTGTTGGTCTGAGCAATAAGTGTAGTTGGACCAGTCGGTCGAAAATAATTCCTAGGGGAGAAAATTTATATATTTCATGTTTGAGATCAAAAATCCTAAATCAATAGTCACCCCCCAAAACCTCATATCCCTTACAATAAAGCGATTTGACCAAAATTCAATAGTCTTCTTAGTTTATGTAAGTTGAGTAACCAACAACAAGTTCATGCTCAAGCTAGGTACATGATAGACATTGGATATTCGACAATGTCTACATTGAACATCACCATGAGTAGTGACCATGAGAGCATAATCATTAGCTAAATAAATATTTTATTCTAGAACTCCATTTAAGGAAGAGAAGAAAGAAGCATCCTTATCCATATGATGAGTGCGGCTAGAATCGACTATTCACTCAGTATGAGTGATATGATCATGAAATGACAAAAAATTACTAATAGAAAAGGTGAATTTTTATTTAGGTCAGTTGAGAAAAGAACCAATTGACGTTTCTTCTTCAAGATGCTTAACCTTTTCTTCGGAATCCTTTGTCTTCTTCTAATAGGTTTTCTCTACATGTCCCTCCTTTCCATAGTAGTGAAGGGTTTTCTTCTTTTAATTTTTCTTGGTCGATGTCGAATCGTCGGTATTTAATTTAGTGGGTTGGTCGATACACTCTTGTAATTTATCCGACCAACCATGTTGCTTATAATTTTTCTTAACCTTTCCCTTGATCAAGTGAGCCTCATGTCTACTAGCAAGATTCCCTTCATCGAGAAAATTTTGTTTAACTTTGATTAATAAAACACAGAATGTATCAAAGGTGAAATCCTTACCATATTCTTTGCATGACATCTAATTGGCATGAAATGAAGAGTAGAAAACATGATAAGGTTTTCCTCATATTCATCAAGACTAGTTCATTTAGTTGTCCATCCTTCTTCAAAAAAACCTTGCCACATTCACCCAATTTCAATTGTATCTCTTTGATGTGGTCCAAATAGTCCTCAATCATTTAAAAAAAGTGGGGTTCCATAGAGATCAAAACTTTCTCCATATGCATCACTTGACTTTCATTAACATTGTTGAATAAAGACTTCAACTTACTCCAAACGACCTGAGGGCAATCGATTTTGCTTCATATGAAAGAAAATCTCTCTTGAAATGTAGGTCATAATGACCCAACATACTCATCCTTCTTTCTGTCAATAACAAATTCAGCATGGTCATGAGTCAAATCTGGAATAGAAACCTTCGTGTATTGCCATAGTCCCTTTCTCTTCAATAAAGTTTCCAAATATGGAACCTGGATTGCATAGTTATGTCCATTCAGAATAATAGGCCCATATGTTGGAAGCAATCCTTCTGATTAAACAAATATAATCCAAGTTCAAAGAAAAAAAGGTATCAATCAACAAATCTTCATCCCAATGTCAATCAACCATATATCTGGCTCAACATGATTCATAGAAAATAGGATAGGTCAAAACCAATAGCTTCGATACCATGCTGGGAAGACCTCCTTTGAACAATATGATAGAGAAGAAAATAGCAAAAGAGATAAGTATTCCAAGAAGAGGAGTGGTGTCTAAAGACACTGTTTACAACACTTAAGCACAATGCATTATGATCAGAACATCATAATGCACTATTTAACATTGGCCATTGATATCAATACAACCCATAGGGTCAATCTTTTATAGTCTCCAAATCTAACAAACTCCCTTGAAGTCAAGTGATCTTATCCACAAATAAGGGTCATCGATTGTAACCATTTCCAAGAAATCTGCAACATCCAATTGTTTAGTTGGTTGCTTTAGTTGAGTCGAATACTTCCTCATTGACCATTCAATTGACTAGTCAATTAACCACTCAGTCGAGTCTTCAGTCAACTATTGCCTTTCGATTGACTGTCTCCAGAAGATCCGTAGGTGTGATGAGCAGGTAATACCATTGGTTCCAACAATTTGATATTTTTGTATTCACTTGTGTATTAAAGACTTCATTAGCTATGACTAATGGAACATCAACCACCATCGACTCCATAGATCTAGACTTGTCATTGAATTGTTTTTTGAACTCAATTTTTAGATGCTCTTTCATTGACAATACTTTGTGAGAATATATTGAAACTTTGGTTTTTAGTTTTGATCAATTCTATTAGGGTCTCTTTATCTACAGTTTCGACTTCTAAAAATTTCCCGTATTCAAAAATATTGGTTAGGGTTTCTTTAGTTGTATTCTTAGATTCTAAAATCTTCCTAGATTCCCTCATATTCATAGATGTCTCTTTGTGCACTTTCAAGATTGTTATATCATTGTGGTTTAATTTTTTACTTCCATAAGATATCATTCTTTAAATGGTTAATTTATTATCTTTATCTAACAATATCTTGTCAATTTTTTTCTTAGAATCCTTCTTTTCTTGTGAATCTTGACCATGTGGAATTGCGACATCTTTATAAAACAACACTTCACCTTTTACTTGTAAGTCTCAATTTTTTCCTCTGGTGCTCATAGTTGTTTTCTAAGCTCTTTTTCCTTGTCAACCTACACTTCTAATTTACATTGTAGGATATGCACTTCATATTGAAGTTCTTCCTCATCATTTTCAAGTTTTTAAATTTGCATATTATGACTCATTTTTCCCTTAACTTTTTTCATTTTCAAGTTTTTAAATTTGCATATTATGACTCATTTTTCCCTTAACTTTTTTCATTTTTTCTCTTAAGTTGTTGGTTTAATTGGCTAGATATTAGTTATCTTCACATAAATTATTTATTTAAAAAACTATTTCTTTTTAAAAAATAAATAATTTTTATTTTAACTTGTTCACCTAAGTAATTTCTAATAACATTTATTTAATTTTACTTTAAAATATGACAATATTTTCTTCAAAATAATTATTCTCCCAAAACTTTTACATTAAGTTCATTCAATTCGCTAAATCTCAAATGTGATTTGAGATCTCGGAATATCTCAATTTATTGCAACTCTTAGTGAGTATTTCAGTATTAGTTACATCTTCCGTTTCTTTTTTTATTCTTTTTTTCATATGGAAATATGCACGGGAAACCCAGCAATACTTCCCCACATTAGTGGATGGTAGAGGTGGTAAACCGCCGGCCATCCTCGCAGAAGGCCTAACCCCAAAGGACTCAAAGCTCGAACCCGTAACCTCTCCCCGAACCGAGAGAGTGTGCGCACGTCTTACCAATTGAGCTAACCTTTGAGGCTATACATCTTCCATTTCTATGAAAACGATTAACTTTTTCTCCATCAATTTCAAACTAAGACAAAACATCAATTTCAAACTAAGACAAAATATTATTTTAGGAGAGAACTTTACCTCAACTCCCTTCTATACATCGCCTTATTGTTTTAAGAGCTCCACTTAAATGTGTATTAAATATTAGAGATCCTTTTGTAAAAAAGCTATAGATTTTTAATTCCTTGACATCTTTTAATAAATAACTTAATTTTAAATAGAAGAGTCCAACACTCAAATTCATCTATGTAATAAGAATATATTTACAATAATAATCTTTATTCTTTTGAGTGCTCCACTTAAATGTGTCTTAAATATTAGAGATCCTTTTATAAAAAATTATAAATCCTTAATTTCTGACCTCTTTTAATAATAAATAACTTAATTTTAAATATAAGAGTCCAACACTCAAATTCTTGGCTCTTCCATGTATATAATCATTCAATATATATAATTCAACGGATTTGGCTCTTCAAATTCTAAGTTACAATAATAATCAACGGATTTGGCTCTTCAATAGATATCAAAACGGATTTGGATCTTCAATATATAATTATTCCTACTTATCATATTTTTTTTTATGTGGTTGTCTTCTTGAATGACTTATGTAAGGTTCTTACTTGCTTTCACTAGACTTCATATGAGGTTAATTTTATGTTATAAAGTTTTTTAATGTTTCTAATAAATAATTTTATTAAATTGATTTTTATAAGTTATAAACAATTTTTTTTTAAAGTTACAAACAAATTTTACATATTTTATTTTCTGATTTGCTAATTAATTAGACAAAAGTAAAAGTTTTATTTTTAAAATATAAAAAAAAATTATTAAAACTAGTAATTGCATCGAGAGGTATAAAGAAATACCAATAAGATTAATAAATGGAAAGTGATAAGTAGATATGGCAATTCTCCTTTACATTAAAGCTTAAAGAAATATGAATGATATATCGATAAAAAAAACCAAAAACCAACAATAAAGTTATAGGTATGTGAATTGCATAAAGTGTTTAAATATATAAATATCAACATATTTAATTGAAAATGTAATTGTATATTGAATGTAACATAAAATATTGAACCTATAATTACAATAAGTATATGGAAATACATTGATCTTTTAAATAAATAAATAATTAATCTCTATGTATCTTATAATAAAACATCTACACAACTATTATAATGTAATCTTGTGGACCATATAATTTATAAAGTGAGACCATGAAATATTTCATAATGTGTTCTTTTGTCTATAATTCTATTTAATAGTTTATTTATTAACAATCAAATTTGATTAATGATTTTAAACATATGATAATTAGATATGGAAATCTAAATGTGTGGAGGAGAACATACTCACCAAGATAGTATTAAATGGACCATGCTCACGATGTTATTTTTTTAATTTGAGACTTGTTCTAAGAAAATATTAGCACCCACCTTACAACGAAAGGTTTACACATCTATTATAGTAAAGTCTTATGTGCTATAGAGTTTAAAAGTGAGACAATGAAATATTGTGTAGTGTGTTATTTTCTATTGTTGTACAAATTGTTGCTTAAAATTCAATTTCTATTATATTTAACAAGAATCAAATTCAATCAATGAATTTAAACATGTGATAATTGGATATCGAATATGTAAATGTGTTCATGAGTACCTACTCACCAACATAGTATTAAATTATCCTACTCATGAGTTTGTTCAACTTAGTAAAAAAATGAACTAAATGGGCCATGCACATAACCTTAATATTTTTTCTTATTGGAGTTTGTCCAAATAGTGAAGGGCCCAACTAACTTTAAACCATATAATTTCAAGTAGTGCAATCTAATTTCCTTCTTCTTATAGGTATAAGGTTTACAAATGAGATAGGAATTAAGAAGTGATGCAAATCATGTTACTTGTGATTAATAAGGCCCAAAATACACAAGAAACCAATAGCTATAGTGATTTTGGAGCTCTACAACAACAGTGAGGTTTTGAGAGTCATCTAAGGAAACCTTCAAGCAACTAGGGTTCCTACCCTAGCCGCCATAACCACCCAGCTTCCTCCTTCCATTTTTTCTACTAGTTTCACGAACTCCTGAGGAGAGCATTCTCTTGAGCATTGAGGTTTGGAGGCGGAAATTACATGCCTTTCCTGGTAGCTGTGGTGGCGTCCCTTTCTTTCCAGTTCTGACAGGCCTTCATGGAAGCGGTGGTGTTAGGGCTACATGGCGATCGTTTGTCACAAAGGAGGTGGAGGATCTTCTTTGTAAGTGGAGGTGATGGTTTTTTGGACGCCCCAACTGCTCTTTAAGGAATCGAAGGCTACAAACCTTTGGTTTCGGAGTCAAGGTTTCCTATGGAGGATAGGCTTCGGCGTAGGTGGTTCCGCAATGGTTGTGTGCAGTGGTTCTAGTGCATTCTAGGATGCATCATCTACGCTTCTCGGATGTAAAGGCGGTGGATCATAGGCTTCGGTGGTGGGGATTTCATTAGATATTTTTCCTCGGTGATGGTGGTTCCATGATGGTGTAGTCACAGATTGGAATTTGGTGGCCTCCTTCTTCTGGGGGTGCTGGGGGTGTTGTCTTGGCGGTGGTGCCACTTCGTTTGAGTAGGGTGTGTTTCTTGGTGGTTAGTCGAAGGCTGGTTATATTTCTATATCTCATGCAATGATTTAGAGCAATGTTGCAAACATCATGTCGAGGAATATATCATCGAGGGTATGGAAAGAAAATTATCCGAAACATTGGGGAAAATATCAAGAATTATTGGAAAATATCGGCAAAAATAAACTTAGAACTAAAGAATTATGAAAATATCGAACAAATCGGCAACACGAAAAACTCAGGAGAAATCGAAAATATTGAGAGAAATCGGAGATATTTGCAACACTGATTTAGAGGTCTCTCATTCTGGATTAAGTGCCTCAGTGTTGTTATGAAGGCCTCGAAGCTTGAGTTTTTGATGTTGTTACAACAAAAAAAAAATTGGGATCTTCTGAGCAGTTGTTGATCTATGCCAGATGTGTTGTGCTGTAATAGGGATTTTCTTGGTAGATTTCGCACTAAAACTTGCTCAATGAACTATGTACTATGCATACGTTTTGAGGTTTTTGAGCTCAATGTTGATCTGTGTAGCCCTGTTATAGAGATGTAAAAGGTGTTTACAACCCCTCTGTATGTTTTAGGAGTGATATCATTATGCTTATGCACATGTAAGGCCTTTGGGTCTTTGCAGAATGTGTTCTATTTCTTTTTAATAGAATGTGATATATTTCCTTGGAAAAAAATAAGGGCAAATACAATATTAAATCATTATATTAGGTATGTCACAAGGTTATATTCAAAATAATGAATCTTTTAAAATTAGATTCTAACAATAAAAGTGAAAGTTAAATTTAAAATAATAAATCTTCGAAGGTAAAAGTTAAATTCAAAATAATAAATATTCTAGTAATAAAACAAACTTACAAAACCTTTTTAATGAAGCAAATTTACAAAACCTTAAATCTAAATCATTAGCATATAACATGTTAAGAAGTTCTCCTTCACTTATTTGCAATGGGGATGAATTGCTTTAACTATTAAATATCTCTTTTATGAGTATGTTTTTTTAGAATTGGTTAGAATTATATTAATTATGGTGGGATTTCAATAGTGTAATTTGTTTTGTTTTTTTATGTTTACTTCGTTAATGATAGAAAAACTATTATAAAGGATACATATAAACAATTTCAAAAATCTACAAATAAGCTATCATTATATTAATACATAGAAATAAATAATAAAAGATTTTGTATTTTATATAAATTATTTTTATACACCACAATATATAGAAATTTCAAAGAAGATTTATAATCATATAAGTTACTTCAATAAGCCACAACATAGGCTATGAGACCATTCATATTTATAAACAACAAGAGATTTCATATAAGATATTCCAAGGCTATTACAATAGAAGGTCTCATATTATTATAATATAGGATGGAGATAAAACCTAGAAAACAAATGTAATCAACCTATACTTAATCGATAATTGGTAACATAAATCTCAATCTAAATGATAGTAATCTTCAAATTATAACCCATCAATAATTGGTTATATAAATCTAAAATATATTTATCAATTATATCTAAAATATGTATCTAAATCTAAAAGGTAAAGCTTTTGTGTCACAAGGACACCATCACCACCAATGTTGTCTTAACTAAATATAATTTATGAGGCATTTTTCAAGACATATATTTCTCACAATAATGTCATATATAAGGTATTTTTCTAAATAAATTTATATTATAAAATAATATTGAAATATAGAAGACATTTTTTTAAGAAAGATTATATAGATTTAAAATAAAATAATATAAAAAAAAAAATTTGAAATCATATAAATCTTTGTTTATGATAGATCACATTTATTTTTATTTTGACGTTATGGATTCAACATTTTATCGGCACAAATAATAAAGGTAAAGATAGCATAGTTAAAACAATACTCATGAAGTCTCCGCGTCAGCAGATTTTAAGCATTAAATTTTAAATTAGTCGAATATAAAATTGAGAAGATTAGGTTCAACCAAATTTGCAAAGGAGAGAGATATAATTTGTTCATCTCTACTTCGCTTATATGGAAGTCAAGCAACCGTTCTCTTTGCATCTTATTGTTGGAACACTGGAGAATGCAAGAATGCCTTAAATAAATAATTGAATTGTGAATGTTTCTCCATGGGAAAAGAGTTATCCTTGAATGAGAAATATATCAAAATATATGCCACATCGGTAGTGGAAATTATGTGGCCTTACTGAACAATCATTCCACATATTTAGGATGGTTTAAATATTTGGCGGTTCCATGACACGATTCATTTGTACTTTGAACACAAGGGGCATTTATTCAAATCATGGTAGTACAAATGAATTTGGAGACATATGACTTGTTTCATGGAACCATCGACCACAAGGGGCATTGATTTACTTCTACTTCCACCTTTTTGGTTTTAGATTTTCCTCCTATGATGGGTAATAAAGTTTTTTCTTTAGGGATTAATCTTTCTATATGTCTCTAGTAAAGGATTCTCTTATTGAATTTTATGTTTCTCGGTAATTTTAAAAACCTTATCTTTGTGTACTCTACAAACAATAATGAAAATCGAGGTATAATTCTGGTTTCCTCTTTTTTTAATGGGAATGTTACGATTCGTAAACTCGAGAAGAATAAAGAAGGTAAAGGAACTAGAAGTAATTCTAAAGAAGTTGGAGATAATATCTCATCCTTCATAAACCCTAAGGTATCTTCTCTGTTTGAAAAAGGTTTGTCAAAGGATTCTACTCCATCTTCTCTTTCTGATATTCGGACTCTGAAAGAGAATGCATCCCTAGAGGGGATTATTCAATGAACCTTATTCCCCTTAACATTCAGGGGATAGGAAGTGTCCATAAAAGAGATGCCTTAAAGTGTGTTCTAGAAAACATTCATCCTAGTGTTGTTCTTCTTTAGGAAACTATGACATCATCGGAGGTGGTGTGTAACTATTTTCTAAAAATAAAGCCTTATTGGAGAGTTTGTGTTATGGACTTTGATGGATTATCGAGAGGAAAACTTGTTTCTTGGAATCTAGATGAGGCTGAAATGAAGGCGTTTTCAACTTTTGTAGGTATTCTAATGATGGAAATCTTAAAGGTGTTCAGCACAATTTGAGAGTTTTGAATATTTATGGCCCGTATCAAAATAGAAAATCTTTTTCGGAACAGATAGATTTGTCTGCTATGTTGGAGGATAATTCACTCATTTTGGTGGGTGATATTAATTTCACTTTGTCTTCTTAAGAGCTTTGGGGAGGAGGTAATAAATTTGACTCTGTTAGTGGATTATCTTGTCTCATTATTTGAAGATGTAAAACTAGTGGATATTGTCCCTAATGTGCTAGTCTTAACTTGGTCAAATGGCCATTGTGGGGGAGTAGGAATTGTTAAGAGGTTGAAAAGGTTTCTCATGTCTAAAGATTTATGTGATGATCTGGGATGATATCGCTCATGGTCATATTCTTCAGGTATTACATATCATAAATTTGTGATTCTTTAATTGGATTTTGATCAATATTATATTCAATATCCATTTAAATTTAATCCATGTTGGCTTGAGGAAGAGGACTTTAAGGATTTGGTCAAAGAAAAGTGGAAATCACTTTAACTATATATTCAATCTTGTTTGATTCAAAGTATATTAAAAAAGTTGCGTATATTGAAGGGGGAGGTAAAGAAATGGGAAAAATATAAAAGGAAGCAAATGAGAAGTTACTTTATGAAATAGATGTTGGGATTCAGATGTTAACAGGTAGTGTGGATGAACACTTTTTTTTTCTATTGAAAGAAAATATAAGCTCTTATCCCTTGAAACAAAAAAAATAAAAATCTTGAGACAAAAATAGGATACACGGAGATAGAAGAGTCGGTCAGCGTGGCTATAGGATGGAGATAATAACATGAAGTTTTTTCACCGTTTGTCAATCAGAGAAGAATAACTAATGTCATTTGGGAAATGAAAGATGACCAAAATGAGGTATGTAGTGATAATAAATCACTCAAGGTTGTTGCTATAAAATATGTCAAGGGTATTTATACTAATAGAAACTCCTCAAATCTGGAAAATCAGTTAAATACTATCAAAAAATATCCTTGTTTCTTCAGTAGGGAAGATTGTCAAGATATTGCTAAGAATATCATTGTGGAAGAAGTTTTGAAGGTTCTCAAATTATTTGCAAAAGACAAAATCCCTAGCCCCGATTGGTGGACTGTAGAATTCTACTTACACTTTTTTGACATCTTGGGTAATGAATTGGCAGAGGCGGTTTATGAAACTAGAAGAATGGATCAGGTACCAAAAAATATTAATTTGAATTGTATCACCCTCATTCCCAAAACTGATAGGCCTATTTCCTTGTGTAATCTTATTTATAAAATTCCAAAAAAATTATTTCAATGAGAATAAAGAGTAATCTTGGTAAATATATCTTTGAGGTACAATTCGGTTTCTTTCCAAATAGACAAATATTGGATACATTTGGGTAGCTCAGAATTATTTACACTTAATAAAGCAGAGGAACTTGAATTCTTTCATTCTCAAGATGCATCTTATGAAAGCATATGATAGAATTGACTAGACTTACTTGAGATTTATTCTCATTCAGATTGGTTCGACTCTGGAGATCACAAATTGGATCATGGCATGTATTACTTCTGCAAGGTTTGTGGTTTTGATAAATGATTCTTCTTCTGCTTATTTTAGTGGTAATAGAGGAACTAAACAAGGTTGTCCTATATCACCATATTTGTTCATTCTAGCTATTGAAGGGTTGAGTTTACTTATAAATCAGGAAAAGGAATAGAAGAAAATCAAAGGCATAAAAGTGGCTAATACTTTGTTTATATCTCACCTCTTATGTTCTTATTTTTGGAGAAGGATCGTACTCTCAATGGATGCATTTTAATTCCATTATTTAAACATTATACAATGCTTCAGGTATGTCTATTAGTGTTCAAAAATAATTTTTTATTCACTCTTGTGAAAATCCAGATATTAGAAACCATATTGCATCTTTCTTCCCCTATAAGATGTCAAATCTATATCGTGGTTTTAAATATCTTAGCTTTCATTTGAAACCAAATGGGTATAAGAAGGATGATTGGGCTTGGTTAGTTCAAAAGATACAGAAGAATATTGGCTCGTGGTATTTTAGATGTTTATCACTAGGAGGAAGACTGGTGTTATTAAATTTCATTCTTCAGAGCATCCTTGTTTAGTGGTTTTCATTGTTTATCATCCCAGAAGTAGTGATTGCATTGATTATAAGTAAAAAAAATCATTTCTTATGGGTAGGAAATTTAAATCTCTCAAAAATCCATCTTACCTCATGGGAAAGTATTTCAAAAGCTAAAATACTAGGTGGATGGGGGATAAAAACCTCAGTTGGTTTAATAGAGCCTTGTGTGCAAAGAGTTCATGGCATGTTATTTTTTATAAAGTTCCTTGGGGAAATATGGTGAAAGTGAAGTATTTAAAAATATATGATCTAGCACACTGGTTACGAAATAATGAGAAAAATACATTTATTGTATCCAGTATTTGTGTAACTTATTAAAGACTTTTCCTATAATTAATCATGCAATATGTTGGTCAATTAGACATGGTATTCAAATATTCCCAGGTTTGGATCCTTTTATTCGCTTAATTGATAATTTCATTGCATCTCAGGATCTCCTGAATGTGCTTCATAGCATAAATATTTTGGAAATCAAACAGGCTAAGGACGAGCAAATGGAGGTTGGTTCATATTGGAAAACATCCAGATATTTAAATTTAATAGGAGTTGTAGCATCTAAGTGGGATAAATTTGTGGAAAATATTTATCAAGTGGGGATCTTACTGAATAATACAGAATACAAATTGGTTTGGCAATACAACAAGAAGTATGGTTCAGTCAATGAAAATTTGGCATATAAACTCATCCTAGAAACTGAATTAGTGAACAGTTTGACTTGGTGGACAAAGCTGGTTTGTAGGAGTCATGTTGCATTAAAAATAATGTTTTATGTGGTTGTATCTCCATAAGAATTTTTTAACTTGGGATGCATTAGAAAATATAGGGTTTACATTCCCCAGAAGGTGCATTATTTGAAAATTTGAGATGGGGTCGGTGGATCATATTTTTGGTACTTGTTTGTTTTCTTGGAATATATGGGCAAAATTGTGTAAGATTTTCCAATTTCAAACTTTTTGGGATTCCATTTCCTTTTAACATAATATGAGGAAGTGGTGTAGATCATAAAGAAAATTGTATATCCTTCCTTTTATTACAATATGGGAAGTGTGGAGGGAAAGAAACAATTTGATATTTCAGAATTTTCAGACAAATGTGATTCATGTAATTAGAAAAGTGACTTCTTCTTACTTTGAATGGACCAGAAATAGAGATAAGGATGTTCAGAGGACGGTGCCATTTCCAATTTTGGATACAAATCAGCTTGTTGGTTTCTTTGATGGAGCATAGTAGTAAGTTTTATGTGGTACAGTAATGGTTGTTAGAATCAATTCAAGTTATGTCATAAACTTGTGGATGGGAGCAGGTAAAGTTACAAATACACTAGCGTAAATATTAGTAGTTATGGGTCTTACTTTGGTATGCTAAGAAAAGAAATGTTATATCTATCCAGGTTGTTGGGGACTCAAAAACAATCGTTGACTGGGAAAAGGGAGATATTTCTCTACTCTCTTTAAGTATAGATTAATGGATGCGAAGAGTTAAAAGACTGATTTATGAGTTTGGTCATGTTTCTTTCAATCATATCTACAGAGAGTACAATGGAGGAGCAGACAAGCTTTCTAAGAAATCCATTGGAAATATGGATGGCAATATTTTTTTAAAGAACCCGTAGATGGAGTTATCATGGAATATGGCAAGTCTAATATTTTTTGTTGAAGTTTAGTCAGTGCCTATCTATTTTGAAATATTTAGAATATATGTTAGCATTTTAAAAGTTACTTTGGGATTGTCTCTTTTTGAAATGAGACATAGTAAACTTGGATGGAAAAGTTTTATACTTTTTTTTATCTATTTAGTATAGGAGGTAAAAACTTTGATGATATATTGATGATAGTTTGACGAAGATTTTTTTGTATTATGGTATTGAGAAGGTCTCTCTTCTCCATTATATGATGTATTCTTTTTATACAAGTTTTGTTTTATATCAAAATTTGTTTCTCTTGATGTGAAAAGAACTTGATTTCTCTCAAGAAAATTTTATCATGTCAAAATATTACCTAAAGATGATCTAGAGAAGGTTTGGATTTTTGGGAGAAATTTTTAAATGTGATTACAGTATTGAATTTTTAGTAAGTAGTTAAAGAATGTGTGGAATTGTGTATCCCTTTTGTGGGTTTATTTTGGGTTCTTCAGTTTTAAAGGACAGCAATTTAGGCAAGATAGTTTCTAATGAGAATACGAATCACAAGCTCTCTCCCAACTTCTCTGTTTTGAAATTCAAAATGTTAATATTCAAGGCTTTGTTTCATGAAAAGTTTCTTGTTGTTACCCTTCCATCTATTTTGAAACTACCAATGTTGATCTTCAGAGATCTAATTCACAAAAATCTACATGTTATTTTTGTAAAACATTTAGCTAAATAGTCTAAGTTGACAATTTATTCAGAATTCATCTATGAATGAGATTTTGAATGCAATCATTAGCCTATTCCAAAAATAACATATAAATTAGCACAAGATCATAAAAAATTCAAGGGAAATAATACCTTTGAATTTAATGTCCTTCAATGCTTTTCTCTGCACAAATTTGACTACATTGTCATAGCGTAAATCCTTGTTGATTACCTAAAATTCATTTTTTGAAACCTTATCCTTCTATGTATAGTACAATTGATATTACAGTGAATACAATACAAATGGTCTTACAATGATGTATGAGATCATTTATATTATAATATTTGATTATAGTCTTTTGGTTAATGTCTATATATTATAATTTTTTGAGTTTCTAATTCTCTGAATTACTAAATACATGATAAAAACCATTTCATGTATTTACTTGTGGTCAAATTTTTTTATTATTAAAAGGAAAATCACAACCCAATTCACTCTCCCTATAGGTAAACTTTTTAGGGAAAAGGCACTCTAAGATTCCCATGTGGCATCGCCTTAACTACTCATCCAAATTGGGTTAGACATGATAAAACCACTTTAAACAAGTGTTCTCTCCTCCTCCTAAGAACAGAATTCATAATATAAAGATAAGAAAATCCATCTATGGATCACATTTAGCATGAGATGGAGCCTAAAAAAATGTCTAAATGTTTTTTCCTCATGTTGGATACATGTTGACTTGACACTAAGAGGAAGTGTATGAAATATTCCAATAAAAGGTGCTCAACTTAGAAAATAAATCAGATAAAGTTCCAAGTGAATGATTGGTCCAAAATGCCTAAATGAAAAGCACCCTCCTTAATGCTAAATGAAGCATACACAACCATATTTATACTAGTATAACCCAAAAGATATGAAAATATCCCAATCAACTATTAAACATAATATAAGAGATCATTCAAAATGAATTTATCAAATAAGAGGTAATAGATGGATTAATATATGATAGATAAGAGGCCTGCAATCCATATGATCTTCTACATAGACTATGGTTTTATAACTTATATGGATTGTAAATTTCATTAGTATATTGTCTAAACAAAAAAATTACTATATTTTGAGTTTTATTTATATTGACCTATTCTTTCCCAAGTCAGCGAGTCTTGCCAAGTTTCAAGCTAGCTAAGTCTTTGAAAGTCTGAGTTTGACAACATCAATATACTATCTATACTCAAAGGGGTTTATTAACCCACAAAATGTAATAGAAACTTGAAAAAATCATAATTTACCATGCTCTCTAATTATATATTTTCATTGTTGCAAAAGTTGGCATTAGAAAAAAAGAAGCAAGGGTCATCAACTCTATAAATAAATAAAAAATGGGAAAAAACAACCTAACTCAACAACCTGAAAATTTAGGAAAGGTCAATAGAAATCAGAGGTTTATTAAACACAAGTAAAATCTATTAGGATGGCCTTCTGGAATCATTATTTTTTCTCTACAATGTTTAAGATGTGATCAAAGACGGTGATAAAAATTTGTCTAAATTGTGAATACACGGTTACAATAGTACCAATCTAAGACCTTTTGTGAGTCTCATGCAATAATGTTGGATTCTAATAACAACTTGTTAACACAATAAAAAATGGATAGAGTATTTCTAGATATGGTAAAGATGACATAACAGATCATTATCATCATGACTTATTATTTTTAGGATTGGCCTTAAATGTTCTGGAGGATACCTAGAAATATTAAGTATACTCATAAGAGAAAGTGAAAGAAATCTTGATGGAGCATAGGATGGTAAAGCTAAATTGGATTTAGGTTCTAATAGTGGATCAATCCAATGATGCCCCCATATTCTAGCTACCTCAACTAGTATCCACTTGCAAGAGAAGACAAACAAACCTATGTTGGTGCAACATAAACAATCAAGACACTAAATGACCATTTCCACTAATGAAAGTTATATAGAATAGTGGAATAGTTTATAAGTAAAATGTTTGGATTCTGAATTAAAGATACCCATTAAAATTCAAGTGGTTCTACTATCACCTCGAGCTAGTAGGATCTAAAAGGGAAGAAAATCATAATGGTTATATTATCCCAATAGGAAATTTTTCCATGGTCACTCTCATGAACTCTAATCATTAAAAGGTTAAGAAAGTGAGGTTGTCTTTGTAATAAAAGTTTATATAACACCTGACAACATTGTATGTCTCCTCGACATGCTACATAGTGTTTACAACTCCCAAAAAAACATGTGAATCCATCAATATAGCTCACTTTAGGCTTTCGCAACTTTGAAATGAACAGATAAGAAGACTTAAACTAGAATCTCTCATTTTAAGAATTTGATAGGTCACACATACCAAGTCGATTGATATTCCATAATGAAATGTGATAGCTACCACATTTGCATTCAAATCAAGTAGCACTTGTACATAGTTAAAATTCCCATTTAGTGCATCCATATGTAGAGTTGTAATTCCACCATATGTTTCTCTATTCACAAGTTTGGAGAGTGCACTGCACCAAGTCAAAACAACATAATTAAATCCACAAATTTCATGGAGCAAATATCGGATGCCCCAAACCCAGATAATTTTCTAGGTGACAATAGAGGATGCCAATTATAAATGTTTATTTTAGGTCAAACTGACATCTCATGGGTGAGGTGTCATCCTTATCACCAGAAGTTGGATATATACTCAAATGGAAAGGTACATTGGGAACAAAATCTGCAGCAACAAGTCCGATGCATCTTGTTATCATTCAGGATTGCAAAATCCAAGATTATCCTACCACTGAGGTAATCTTATTTGTTGACATTGAATCTAAGGTGATATTAGTACTCTCCTCAAATTTATGGTAAAAATTATTAATAAATAAACTACCCTAAAAATTGGAAGCCAAAAATACATAAAAGGTTGTTACATTTTCTTTAAACAAAAGAAGAGTTTGCACCAGGTCCTAGTGTCTGTATTGACAAGATTGCATCAAATATGTATGTATTCAGAGGAAAATAGAATCTCGGTTTTGAATTAACTGAGAAATGCAAACAATAACAAGTAAAAAATGCAATATGTAAAGGTCAATCAAATACCATATTAATTTTGTTTCTAAAATTTTCAGCTTCTACCAAGCTGATAAGATTTAGGCTTCGCCAAATAAATCAATCCTTGTCTAAGGAATTTTGGATTTCTAGAAATATTAAATCAATTCAAAATTTAGCTCTTCAGTGGTACATGTTAGATCTAATCACCCAGGTCATGTTCCTACAATTAAGAAGTTTGTTATATTTGGTAGTTTTCTTCAATGAAAAGGGATTGATTTTAAGGCCATCATTTTCTTTAGGTAAAGCAAGTTCAACACAATGCAGATAGTTTCATACCCCTTCATCTGGATTCCAAATGGCTAGTGATAACCTTTGTAATGCAAATAGAAATTGTTATATCTGTGTGTGTGTGTGTGTGTGTGTGTGTGTGTGTGTGTGTGTGTGTGTGTGTGTGTGATGGTATATATTTTACTTCAAATTGTTAAATTGTTTTCTTATTTTTTTAACAATTGAACCCATGCCTCTTCATGGAATGGATTGGATCCCTAATGCCTCAATGGAATTCCCTTAGCCACCAATGGATTAAGTGGCAGTCCCTTTTAATGAGTGAATGTTTACATTAAGTTGGGTTGGTTGAGACTCGTCATTTGTGAGGGATCTACCATTAGTGATATAGGAGGGTGGATTCAATTCATCATTGAAAGTAGGTGGGATAGGGTGAACACATTGTTATACATTGTACCCTATGCACTCAATCTAAGATGGTACGTGGCTGGAATGTGGAAAACACCTGATATGAGCGTCAAAATTAAACACATGAGATTTAAAACTCGAGCACAGGTTGAAACAAATGGTAATTAAGTTGGAGGAATACCACCCACCCAAACTGGTGTTTGATTTCTCTCTCCTTGTTGGTGTAGATATAAATGAAATCTCCACTTGTACAATGATACATTTTGAGAAATGAAATATAAAAATAATTTGAGATTAGATCTCAGGGAATCCAAAACTGCTACAAGAATTTTGTTCCATTTAATAGACCTCTACCTACTTGGAGTTTGTTCCCTCATGCTACACCATATTCTTGGGGATAGTTTTCTTTCCACCAATTTGAAATTTCCTTGCAAACTGAAATATTTGAGTTTAGTATTTTACCCATGTAAAGTATTCAAAACTCCCTCATGTAAAATATTCAAAACTCCCTTTCTTCCATCTCTTTGGTTCGTAGAAATGACAAGAGGAATAGGAAAATTTTCAATCTTATGCAAACGGTTGGAATCACCATCGAGTAGAAATCAAGCTACAAAATATTTTTTTAATAATTATAAACAATGAATAACAAAAATCAATAAATTTTATCTCTAGGAGACCAAAAGAAGGAAATAAATATCACATGGTTGATTGACTAGTCACATAAATAGTTTATTTCTTATATGTGGTAAACAAAAAGAAGCAAATAAATATGACATGTCCCATGACTAATCACATAGAGAGTTTATCTTTTAGTACCATTGACACAACTATTACATATTCAGTAATACAATATGCACATATTAGGGCCTCAACTTGGAACAAATATGTAGCCAAGAGAACTTATAGTTCACCTCAAGTATTTTTAGCTAAATAACAAGACCCAAATTGGTCATTACCATAGTTGATTGAACTTTGAGATTATGTGAGTGAAAGCTTATAAAGTATTGTTGTGGTGATTTTGTTGCTTCTTCAATTTTGTAAACATCATAAAGAAGCTAACTAAACTTTCTAATACATAAACTTATGTTAAAACGTCAAGGAATTAGACTAGTTATGGATAGCCTGGAATACATTTGGAAGGATTATCAATAGGTTTTTTAAGGTCATTGACATAGTAATTCAAATGGAAGTCAAATGCTTTGATTTCCTGTCTTCAACCTTTCTCTTGAATGCATCAATTTTAGTATGTTTTTTATTCCAAAGGGTCTTTTGGATACAAATAAAAAATGGTTGTATCCCTTTATTTGTCTGGAATATAAGCATTATACTTTCATTTAAAACTCCATAATGAAGTCAATTTCTTCTCAATCCATTTAAAAATTCTTTTTGATTTCCTCTTATTCTTGTGTTCCTCAACGTGTTGCACTACCATGGCAGGACAATTGCAAGAAAACTTTTTAGGACTTCAAAAGCTCCCTTGTCAAGCAACTTGTCAAGAGCTTGCTGACTTTCCTCCACTAAAGTAGATATACTAATGGAAAAGGTTTTAAACTTCTATTCCTTTCCTAGGCTGGTAGAGACTAACGATTCCATTTACCTATGCTACATGACCATATGGTCAAGGCTAAGTAATTCCAAAATATAATGGAATGTTTCTAAAATATGTTTGATGCATATTGTAAAGGATTTTTCATTTTTCCCTTCTCAACAAACTCAACGCATCCTAAAAAATGCATCAATCCCACTAAGCAACCTCATCAAAAATTGCACGAAAGAACCACCGAAAATTAACATTTGGAAGGATACAAGTTTTATCAGCTCATTGAATCATCATTAAACAATGATACTAATTTGTTTGCAAACATTTGAAAATGAAGTACAACACAAAAATTCCAAATATTAAAGAAAATATATCAATAACATTCTCAAATGTCCCATAAAGACTTGGATTGTGCTATATCATCCTAAAAAATTCACTTTCTTCCAAAATATGCTAAAATCCTTGTAACCTCCTACATGGAAGGCCTTGAACACAACAAACAAAATATTTATAATGAATTATAGCAGCAATAAGCACAATTAAATTAATTATTAAAGAACATATAAAAGAGTTAATAGGCATAATTAATGTCAAGTAAAACACAAAATGCAATTCTAATATTTTTCATTTTTTCAACTTTATTGGGGAAGAATATCCACAAATAGTAATAAATGATATGCAATTTTGATATCTTGCATTTTTCCAACTACTTTCCAACTTCTGTAAGGGAAAGATTTGTAATTCTAATATCTTGCATTTTCCCGACTGCTTTCCAGCTTCTGTATGGGAAAAATTTGCAATTTTGATATCTTGCATTTTTCCAACTGCTTTCCAGCATCTGTATGGGAAAAAATTGCAATTTTGATATCTTGCATTTTTCCAACTGCTTTCCAACTTCAATAAGGGAAAGATTTGTAATGTTGATATATTGCATCTTTTCAACCACTTTTCAACTTCTATAATGGAAATATATGTATAAACAACCAAATAAACAATTGAAATGCAATACAAAGAATGATATTGTTATTTGGTGGGCACGATAACTATGTGCAACTTAAGGTGGCACAAACAATGGAGTCATTTCATGTTCAAATACCTTTTAGTCTTCGACTTCCATTGGTTATTTAATGGGTCAATCAACTCATGTTATAAGTCACTCTTCCAGTGTCAACATATTTAAAGCCACAAGATCAGTAATTAATGATCATTATTATTAAAAAATGGCATGCTTTTTAGGATGTTGTACACAAGATGCCTTTTAAGTTAGATGAGCACGGCAGTGGAATAGGGCATGAAAGAACACACAATCTACTCCTTATGGGCAAAGGCAATCTTATCCCTAAAATAGAAGCTTCAAGATCATATAAAATGTCATATTTCGTTGCTACTTGGATATCAAGATCTCGGTGTTTTGGATGTGGAAGAATCCACAAATGCCCAAAGAAAGATTCATGTTCTCCATGCTC
>LPNX010593414.1:0-51882 GCA_001517045.1 Pseudotsuga menziesii | reverse complement strand
TTCCTTTGTTCCTAGAAAGAAAGGTGTGAGCCCAATGATGTGGAAGAGGCACTGTCATTGCATAAACGAGCTCGTCATGTTGTGTATCATTTCTGCTTCCTTAGGGATGAATCTATATGAACGTTAAATATGTAAATTAGGATTTGACAGACCAAATAGAAACCAGGAGAAGAGGGGACGTTTAAACCTGCAAATCAGGATTCGTGGACTAGATAGAAACCAGGAGAAGAAGGGACGTTTAAACCTGCTAGAAACGGTGGGCCAATAGAAACCGCGTGATGGAACTAATGAATGCATGGCAAGATTTAAGAGTTTATAGAGACAAGTAATCCAATAATACTTCTAGGAAACCTACTTCGCAAATAAAACACCTTTGTCTTAGACATTAAATATGGAATTTTGTAAAAATTTCATGTGGCAACTTGCTTTAGTTTTTATTTTTAATTGTTGTCATTTTCCGTGAGATGTTTTGATTTTGATGTGACCAACTGTAATATATTTTTATTTTATTGTTTTAATGTGAATAATCACTTATTAATGTGATGAATTCTATAATTTTTATATTATTGTGATTTTTTCTTTACTTTCTTAGTAGTATAAACATGTTATAATTTGTAAAATTTTCAGTCACAATTATTCAATCAGTTTTGTTAGAAATATGATTTAAAAAATAGAAGAATTATTGGAATTGCATATATCAATCGTTAAGATTGCACAATCCAAGTGCAATAGGGGTATTTAAGAGTGGGGAATTTATTTTTATATTTAAAAATGTTTACTTCAAAAATGAAAAAAATAAATTTCACCTAAGACTGTATGGAAAAAGGTCCAATCCCTATAATATTTAGACTACTCCCAATTTGTATACTTAACAACAACAAAAATTACATATTTTAGAGGACTAGCTACTTTATTACATATTAACATGTTTTACCACAACAATTCTACATAGTAATTGTTATTGCGTGCTCTTAATTGATTGGCCGTGATGTTCACTTGGAAAGCATGACCTTTGAAAATCAACATTAAAATATTGGGTTCTATGATATCCTATTTTTTTTTAAATATTTTTATTCGCCTGCTAATGGATATTTAATTTTTTTTCACTTGGAAAAAATGATACTTGATATTCATAGGAATCAAAGTGTTAATACATCATTATTTTTGCATCTCAATAAATATCAATGCTTTCCTATTATAATTTAGTACCTCATTTAACATCATATTATTTTACCCAATCTAAATTACTTCCTATGTCTACAAAAAAAAATAGTGGACACATAAACATATCAGTATTACAGTCCTCTAAAAATCAAAAGAGTCTAAAATCCCTAGGGCCACAAAATCCTCCTAAACAGCCCTCAGAAGACATGCATAGTAGTACATCTAGTAACTCTTCCCTGAACTAACTCTTCTATGTAAATCATACCTTCCAGAAAATACAAAGCCTTCTTTGACAAAGAATTCGCTTTCCTATTATATTCTCTATAGATGTGCATATAGTAATTTTTTGCAAATGTCTTCTGAAGAGATCTAATCCAAGATTTCCACCATTCTAAAATATTAACATGTAGGATGAATTTGTTTAAATCCAAATCAATAATGACCTTAGATTCGCTTTCAACCTGCAAATGAGAAAAAAAATATGATGAGCAACATAAAGGAGACCACACAAAACCTGCAATTATGCCCTAGTGTTTGTGCTCAAACCACTGAACCCATCCGCGTCTTATAAAAGTGACCCTCTTCCAATATCAAAATCATCCATGTACCCCCCTCCCCTATCTATTTTGTGAATCTCCATCAAACATACTTAAAGAATAAGCATTTAAAAACAAAGGAGCAAAAAAATATCTTGTTTTTTGAGTCTTGAGATGACTAGCCCATTCGTTGTAAGACCCAATAATTGGTAACACCAATTTATGAGCATTTATAGAGTCATTGTCAAACAACACAATATTCCAACAAACAAAGAAAGGAAGGGCCTTATGTACCAAGACAATAGCGATCCAAGAACTAAAACTTCAAACAAAGGACACAAAGAAAAAATTTCTTGTGATTCTCAACAGAGATATTAGCTCTCTCCATATGATTCTATCAAAACCACACTAAACTAGCAAATGATCAATGGAATTTGCACTCCTATAACATAAGGAACAAACACTAGGACCATCCCCCCCTCATTTTACATAATTATCCCAAGTAAGTAACTTGTTCTCTAGAGACAACCAATTGAAAAATTTTATATTTAATGGGAAAATGCCACTTCTATATACTCTTATGCCACCAGCTTCCACCAACCTTAGCATGATTGAAAAATAGTGAATCATAAGATAATTTAGTTGTGAATTATCTAGAAGCGGGGGTAATTTTAGGGGCGAAATTTAGCGCATGGGCTATTTTTTGGGGTTTTCTCGAAAAAAAGATTCACCATTTTGCAATTTTTGAAGCCCTGTTTCACCCAATTTTGATGGGGTAAACTTTTTTCACCCTAAAAATCACCAAATTATTATATAAACGATATAAAATCCTTATAAATTAAAATAGTTTTTGAAAAATATCGCCAAACATTTTATTGTTGGTGTTTTAAGAATTGGTAATATTCGCCAACATTTATACACTTTTAAATAAGTATGGTTCCTTAAAATCATCCATGTCTAGAAGTATCATCATAATACCATGCCAAAGTGTCATTTGTCTCCGCTAAGAAAATAACATGTTGTTGTAAACCTTTTATGAAATTTGACCATTCACCAAGCATCTCATCTTGAATCCCTATGGCATAGACTTATTTCCAAACCTAATGTTCACCACCTACAGGCTCCCTAATCTGAAATAGAGACGGAATTCCTTTGATTTTGAGCACATTTACAAGAGGCAATGAGAGATAGAAACCTCCAAAGAATGGATCGATACCAACCCTGACTTTTTTACCATTCCCAACATGCCAGGCTGGTCAATCCACTACAACAGAAAAAACACTAGAGAGTCTCCTCAATATGTTTCACACCCCTGTTCCCACAGGATCGTTTGTTCTACACCAAGATTCCAGGGGCATAATCTTTATATGTTTATCCTTTATCACCTTCCCCCATATTCCACTTGAGAAAAATCAGCTCCATATATGTTTTGCATCAAGCGATTGGCCAAATTTGAAGATATTTTTCAACTCCCAACCTCCATTAATTTTAGGATTAGTTATCTTGTTCCATCTCACCAAATGTACACCTTCATTTTTTTCATTTCCAAACCAAAGAAAGGAGAAGCATTTCTTCCTAAAATTAACCAAAATATACTTGGGGATCTTGGTTGGTGACAACTAGTAGACAAGGATATTATCCAACACTGATTTTATAAGCCTTCCTCCCAGAAACAGCCAAATGAAATACTAGTTTTCCAATTTATTTTCAACATCCAGGACCACTCATATTTGGTATAGTGGTTTGGATCTAAAAATAACCCAAGTACCTACAACCAATGTCCAATGGAATCATTTGAAAAGGGAGATTCCCATTGATCTAACCTTTAAGATCTACATCCACCTTATTTTCCAGAAAAGTATACTTTAAGGCACTAATATCCATTCTTGAATCTTCACAAAAGAGAGAAATCAATTCCTTAAAGATTGACCACTCCAATAGGTTTCCCTTCATAAATAGAAGGACATCATCTACAAATAATAGATGTATGATTATGATCCTGTTATAAATATTTACTCCCACAATTATATCTCCCAGCTTATCTTGTTCAATGAGTTTAATCGGACATTCCATTACCAAAAAAAAGAGAAAGGGTGACAAAGACCATCCATATCTTAACCCTCTTGAGCTCGAGAAAAAATATGAGGGGGATTCAATAATTAGCACAGTAAAATTGGCCAAGGAGACACAACCCATGATCCAATTTGTGACCTTCAATGGAAGCCTAATTTGAAGAAGAATGATCCTAAGGAAATTCCAATCAACTCTGCCATAGGCCTTCATGAGATCTAGTTTAAGAACTAGAGCTTTCATCTTCTTAGTCTTAATTGAATGTAAACCTTCTTGTGCTACCCCAATAGCATCAAGAATTTGTATCTTGGAAAGAAACCCAAATTTCTCCTTTGTGACACAAAGAGAGAGTTTCTCCTTGATTCTAGCTCCAATAATATTTTAGATAAGCTTATACACCAAATTACAATAGGATATTGGTCAAAATTAATTAAAAGAGAAAGGATTTGAAACCCTTGGGGTTAAGTCTATGAAGGTAGAATTTATAGTGCTTACCGCTTTTCCCCAGGTTCTTGAATCCTCCACAATGCCAATAGCTCCAGGCCCAGAAGATCAAAAATTTCCAAAAAAAAAATCAACTACCCACCCATTTGGACCACAACTCATAGATTTTGAAAAACCTATCAACACATTTTGTATCTCCTCTAAAGAGACAGTGTCACCTATACGTCTCCCCTAGCCAAGAGAAAAAAATAGGGATAATTTTTCTTAACTTTTATCTAGATAAAAATCGAAACATATTTAGAATCTTTAAATAGAGAACTAAAATGAGAAAATGCACCAGAATCCAAATCCTTCCAGCCTAAAGTTGAAACACCATTTCCACCTCTAAGCTTCCATATGGTGTTTATAATTTTGTGCCTCTCGACATGTTTATGAAAAAAAGACATAATAAATGCTTTCGATTGGTATATGGTCCATAGAAATTAACCATACTCACTATATATTGCAAATATTTTACCGTTCCCCCATAAGGATGCCTATAGAAACCATGAAAGGAGAAAAAATAACAGCCAAAGGACTCCAAGCATACAACAAAACCCCTGACTTCCCTATATAATAAATAGCTCACATCTCCCAACCCACCAAAAATTTTCAAACACCTCATAGACCTTCTCACCCATAGTCATTGTCTCTTAGATAAAGACCACATCTGGATTTATAACTTCAAATAACCTAAAGAGAGATAAATTTTTGGGATGACCCCCACACCCCTCATGTGTAAAGATACAATGATATTTTTTATCCCAAGCAAGGGTCTTATATTCTCTAAGGGACCGATGCCTATAGGATGAACTGCCAATTGAAAAATCGGCATCAACTTATTTACTCGACACATTTGAAGAATGTGATAAAGAAAAACTAATCCCCCAAGGAGAAATACCACCCTAAATGACTTCCTTTTTTCACATTTCCCTATTATCCACTCAGACTTGATCAAAGGTGACTTGTATCGAACCATCTCTCCAACGTTCACCCTTTCCCCATTCCCTAAAGGAACCATCACCTTTGGAAAAGTTCCCTCATATACTTGGAGGGGTTTTTTCGTTGGGATGTCCTTAAAATAAGGTACTAGGGAGTTAAGAACGTCCTCTATATCAAAGGAGATAGGGGGATCATCCCATGCCTCTCTTTCTAGCCCCCGCCTAGAATAAAATGACAACAACGGAAAACCCAAACAAGAATCCAAAGAGGGAAAATACTCAAACAACACTCATTTAGTTTCATTTCCCAAGACCTACAAACATCCATCATTAATAAACAACCCACCCAAATAAATATAAGGAGAAGGGATATGTGAATAGACACCCACCTACTCGTCACTTACTGGAAATTCCTTATCATTCACTATGGAATTTACTAAAATACCAACAGAATTTTCATCCTTTTTTAATAGCTCTAACTTGTTCTCAATCAAGGAACTGAACATAGGGGCAGCAAGAGATATCATCTTACCATTCAAAGAGGATGAGTACTCCAACTACATTGTGATTTTGATTTCCTCATCCCATGCTTTGGTCAAGAAAGGAAATACATCATATCCACTAGGAAACCCTTCTTGAGAGAAAGTCAAAGAAAGAGTCTTTTCATAAGTCTAAAGCCTAGGATTCGACCATGGATCTTTTATCATAAGTCTCAAGCATTCTGCCTTCATATGTCTATTATGTCTACATGAGTGAAACCTAAACGAAACCTTCTAATAATCTAGTTTTTGGAAAAAGTGCACCCCAACCATACAGTCTCTAACTCCTCCAACATACCCTAGATAATATCAATATCAACTAGAAACAAAGACAAATGCTTATCTTTTTCATCAAAATAGATTTGATCAATGAACAAGAAATGACCTAGTTCATTACCACTGCATTGCATGCCTCCAAATTCCAAAATTGTATTGGGAATATGTGGAGAAGAACGCAAAGATGTCAAAAGTGAAATTTCTCCTCTGCAGCGTAAAAGGAGACATGTCATATTTTTAACATAAGATTACAACCCCACACGATTAGAGGATACCAAGAATCTAAGACACATATGCACCACTGTGTAACAAGAGAAAAACTAGTCATTTATCAAAGAAACAAAGAGAGGAGCATAACCTAGAATTGGGAACTATTTTTCCTCAACCCATTCCCCTATATCCTTGCACCATAACACACCTAGTAGTTAAATTTCCCCACTAGAACAGTGGTTGAAAGTTTAATGACATCCTCCATTCCCACATATCTACCCAACACCAAGACCTTCCTCCTTGACTAGATTTTTATATTCCTCGTCAACCGGTGTTCCTTTGGAACACTTCTCTTCCTCCCCAAACCCTCCTCCCCAGCAACCCTCAACTATATAATGGGATATGGATGACCAATTGGTGCTTCCAATGCCTCCAACTAATATTTCATAAAGGTTTCACTTGAAAATTGAGTTTTAAAGTCATGTCACCCTAAAGTGTTGCAACCACCTTGATGAACAATCACAAAGGCTGCAGAACAACGAGATGGGTTTTTCTCCCACATTGTTTGTACCTCCAAGATTTCTTTTCATATTACACCCAACTTATCCAACCCGTAAACAATATCTAAATTATAGTCGTCTCTTATTACAATGTTGGACTTCCTCTGACTCGGAAACAATTTAAAATATTCATTCGAGTGAAATATACCCTCATGTGTCCATTCCTCTTCATCGTGGGGTCCATAAGGGACACCAAACCATCCTCCATTTGAGTGGTATCCATAATACATGTATGACTAACTCTAATCAAATCCCTTTCTTGGTGGTAAAGATGTTACACCATATAGTTGGATAACTACTTCACAAGGAAGAAACCACTCCACCACACTTTTGATGGAAAAAACACAAAAGATCCTAGAGGAGAAACCTACTACCTACCTTCAGAACCACCGGGGTAGAGAGTCAACCTCCCACAACACAATAGCACTGAAAGAAGTAGAAAACAAAAACTAGCAAGAAAAAACAAAAAAACACTTGTATAAAGAGTCAACCTCCATATTCTATATCCTGATAAAAAACATGTTATGAGGCCATACTCACACCTTACTCTTACACCCTCCACAAAACTAGGCTAGAAGGAACCTCAGAGCCTCCCTTAGACCCTCCAAACCTTCTAATATTGTAAACCATGTTCCAAGAAAACCTTCCATCCCCATCACATTCTACCTTGAATGGATATTGAATCTATAGGAGTGATGGATTGAACTCTAATTTCTATGATTTTACAACATTATGATTTCTCTAATTTTTTCACTTATATCCTCTAAAATGCCATAGAGGAAGCACCAATTTCAATCAATGTTTAGGTGCTTCCACAATTCTGGTTATTTAGAGATCATGTGTAGATACCTAAATCATTCACTTGAATAATTTCAACCTGAGACTATTTTGGTTGGGTATGAAGGTGAGAGTAAAGATTGCATATGTCTAGAATTGTTACTAATTTCTTGATTCACGGTTGTAGATATTTTGATGTTAGCATAAATAAAATGACTTCACAATGATTACAAAATGGTTATGGCAGATTGGTGGATTTAATGTGTGATGATAATGAACTATGGAAATGGATGGGAGAATGGACCAAGAAATTACTAATATTTTTCTTTTTACTATTATTTTCTAAAACATCAATTTATCAACAAGAAGTATATATTGCACTGAAGTATATATTGTGTTTAATGGTAGTAGTGCCCAAGGATCAACATATACTCTTAATATTTCCACAGAAATACCCTTGTTGAAAGATGAGCCACATGCCCTACTAAATGATCTTTGAGTAAATTATTTATTTCTTCTAGTTTAATGTTCTTTCTCGACGTGATATATTTTATTTTATCAAAATAATTAATTTGTTGAAAAGTGGATATAAGCTAGAAATTATTTTCTACCAGAAAAAATATTTGGCCGCATATCAATAGAATCATGAAAATGCTTTAATACCAAATATATCGAAATGGTTCACTTCACACACACACGCACGCGCACATATCAAACTAGTACAATGTACATGTAAAATACACATAGGAATGAAGGGTCATGTCCTTTGAAAAGTCTTGACTTATTATTATTATTATACATTAATGAATACATTACATAATAATTGTCCTTTGACTATTGTTATATGGTGGTTCTTTATTATATTATGATAATAGATCTAATACACCTTAGGATTGTTACTTCTTGTCAATGAACTTTCCATCATTCAATGCTTATCTTGTGGTATTTCATCTCAGGTCCTTGGATGCTTTCGATTGTGATCTCTAAAATGTTGAATAAATCCCTATTTACTAATTATGTCTACCCATCTATATTTGAATGGAAATATGTGGGTGTCTTCAACTTGGTGTCCATCTTCCCCCAAAGTGTAGTCCAAAAGGAACTAAGAAAAATGGTATATTTATTTGATATGATGCTCATTGGTATCTCGAAGTGAACCTAAACCTTTTTAAAGAACATGTTTTCTGCATCTTGTTCCTTTATGGTCACTTTATAAGGCATAAGAAAGCACATATTTCTAAACTTGTCAACTACCACAAACAAATAGTCCATGTCTCTTACTTGTTCTAGGAAAAGCACCCATGAAATCTGTGGGGATGTTCTCACATGGTATAATAGGTACAAATTAAGTGATGGACCCTTTCTATCTATTATTGAGCTTACTATTACATAAAATTATGCACCCTATTATAAATTGAGCTACATACTCTTTCATTATAGGCTAATATACATACCTATGTAAGTTGGCGACTATTTTCCCAACACCAAAATGCTCTGCAACTTTGGAGGTGTAAGCCTATCTAATGAGCTACAATATTTCACCTTTAGGAACACAAATATTTTATATCTTGTAGAGAAACCAAACCTGGAAATGATATTCAACCTTACCATCACTTTCTTCCACAAAAACTTGGCCATTTTACATGCCTCTTTGTATGCATCATGGGTGAAAGGCTCCATGTGCATAAGAGTTCCCAAAATAATTATCTTGGATGTGGATGGCCTTATAAGCATGCCTACCAATTTATTAATGTTTTCCTTCTTATATTTTATTATTAGATGAAATTATTGTAAAAAACCGACCATTTGTAGTGTTTAGATCGTCTTCCATGATGGATTATTTATAAAACCCATTGTTTGGAAAGGGGGGGTTAGGAAGAAACTATATCTTGTGTTCGAATTCCCTCTTAGGTGGTATCCCTTAGGATCATGTAACACTTCTATGTATTACTACAAAATATCCTCCAACTAATGTTTCTTCTCTTTAATACATCGCTCTAGAGATGTGTTTACTTTTACTAATTCATCTCCTAGTTTATTCTTTATTAAGAAAAGTAATACAAACTTCCTACAATAATTGATCAAATTTGTAGCCTAGATATAACTTACCAGACATATTTTGGATTGACCTATGTGAGAATTGATGATGAAGAACTTCCCATCCTTGATCAGGTGGTATTGGTTTGCTCTCATGAAAATTGCAACCCTCATGTACATGTAGGGGCTTCCAAACACTATGCCACACACATCAAGTGGTACTACATCTACTCCACTTCATCAATAGATTTTGAAATTATGGAAATTTTGATTTTACACTTCTTAGTATCCTTGTTATCTACATCCTTATTTACCCATGTCAATGGATATGGGTGAGGATGGTGCCAATCCAAGATTATTGAGCATATATTTTTCTATTAGGTTGGCTTATGAGTTGGAATTAAATATAGTATCCACCTTTGTCTTCTTGTCTTGAATCTTTATATGGAAGAGTTTTTTTCATATCCTTCGACCCTTCCTTCAGATGGAAGCTACTCAAATTCACCTCCTTATGCATTGTAGTGCAGATAATGTTTTCATTTACATATGATTTATTATTTACCTAGGTGTTTGAAACCACAACTAGCATATTCTTCTTCTTGGCATCCTTCTTGTAGACTGTAGTTGTTTGAATTTAGATTTTGTTGTATATTTCAAAATGTATATTCGGTGTGACTATCAATTTATTTAATATTTTGAGCAATAATGGTGATTCTTGAACTTTAAAACTTTTATCAATGATATGTTGAGGACCCATAACAATTCAAAATTCAATCACACACAATAATTCATCCACAACACAAGATGTACCCTGGGGAAATCCTCATAATATCAAGGATGAAAAACTCCAACAATTCTTCAGATTATAATAGATAGATTGCAGAGAATGACTTTTACAACATAAGCAGATCACCTGATAAGAGAGAATATGGAGCAATAGAGAAGAGAGATCCATTGTCACAACTATATGAACTTGGCATATGCCTAGCATATCAATAACAAGCCATAATGACTGCCATGCAAACCCTAGTGAATGGTTGCATGAGAATTATCCACACATGTGTTACAATTTTGAATTGTCTTTTTTTGAATATTAAAATCATGCATTGAATATTCATCATGCACAACCAATGCGCCATACCTTCAATCATGGATATTAACTTATAGTTAACTGACATTGGAGTGTACTCAATCTCTAACTGAATACTGATCACTTAGTTAACTGGCTAACATAAGTGTCCTAGTGCAATACTTCAATTGTCGCATGCAACACACTTTCTTAATTGAAGTTTCATCCTTTGATTAGCTTAAGTGTCTTTTGTTAGTCTAGCTAAAGTGTGAACACTTTAGTTAACTATTTCATCTTTCATTAATCATGCAGTTAATCATTATTAACTGAATCTTGTTGATTGATGAACATTGAGCTCTTCTTTACTTAATTGAATGTTGATAAATAATAGTTCAACTGATGCTTTAACTAAAAAACTAATTGAGGCATTCATTTATAACTTGAGTTCACTTCGAAATCTATTTCTCTTGTAATCTACTTATTTCTTATCTCTTGATCTTACTGCACGGTCTATGTTTAATCATATATCATATCATATTATACTCAAAAGAATTGTCACGCATACTGATGATCATATATATTACCTCAAACTATATATTCATATGCTAAAGTAATTCACTCTAGAGGTGATCAGTCTCTAGAGGATACTTAATAGATTTATCCATCTCGAATGACCATGGTTAGTAATACATCACATAGTAGAACCACTTTACGAAGTAAAGTATGCCACCTCAAAACAATGAGGATATTTGTAGGACTTGATATTACTCACAAGTCTACTATCTTGATATTACTCACAAGACCCAGCTTGATATTACTCACAATATTAGCTTGATATTACTCACAAGCTCACCTCCATAAACTAAGGTTCATATCATAGGGTACCATCTATGAGAATACTTAACTTGGTATTACACAAGAGTCTATAGTCTTGATATTACTCACAAGCTCACCTCCATAAACTAAGGTTCATATCATAGGGTACCATCTATGAGAATACTTAACTTGGTATTACACAAGAGTCTATAGTCTTGATATTACTCACAAGAATTTAGTACTAGCATCCCACCTCAATACTATTAGTATTTCCAAGTTAATTCACTTAGGATATTTATCTGAAAGAATAAAAAGTACAGCAATATGTCAAAGATACACAAGATACACAAGACACAGATATTTTAATCGGGGAAACCATAAAGGAGAAAATACCGCAAACTTCCCCATAATAGTTCCTTCGCAAAGACAAGATCACAAGATGGAATAACCATATGTCTTATGCATCTCTCTCTCTTCCTCCTCATTGTAACTCTCTCTCCTAATGCGCACATGAGAGAGTGAATGAATGTGTAACAAATGAGGAGGGCGCCTCCCTATTTATATTCTTCCGTTGAGTAACTAACTCAAATCACTAGGACGGCCAAGTAACCTCCTGGGGCCGACCTACCTAGGAATACACACAATTAGATTTTCCTTTATTTAACTTGGGGACTATTTCCCCAACTTACAATGGAGGGTTTAACTCGGTGACCAAACACAATGATGACATCCCCAAATGAGGGAAACACATCTCCAATGGGGGTATAACAATATAAAATAGCAATATAAATCAGAATATATTTTGAAGTTACAATTACAACAACACTCCCTTTTAACTAGGAAGGTATTCTTTCGTTGCATTCATCAACACATTTGGTCATCGTCATTGAGTCATCATCGTCACTGCTGCCATTGTTCTCATCTTATCCAATCTATCACATCTATCTGTCACAGGAAGTTTCTACATATCTAGCCCTTTTTCATGCTAGGTGTAGGCCTAGTCCTCATCTAGGTCTTCATCATATCCACAAGAAAGCCATCACATATGTACAACACAAGACCTTCTTTGCATTTCCACTACAATAACCTGCGTCCCCTACCATCATCTCACGTATCTAGATCGTCTCTTTGTCTTGCACACAATAAAACAAAACACACAGAGCTCACCTCAAATGCATACCACCTGCATTCTATCAACATAAGAACATGTCAAGATATCACCAAGACAATCCTGCATCTACCACTATGTGAGAACCTCCCAAGTTCACACCAAGTGCATTATGTATCTCTACGGTCAACCTGTGTTCTACCTACAAAGGAGAACTTCCCAAGTGCACACTAAGTGCCTTGTGACCTCATCTTATCCATAATGGGAACACACACATACAAGGATTGATTACATCTGAACAACCTACATCCATGAACCTTTTACATCCAGACAACCTTAGGGACTTATTATGTCCGAATAACATGTGTACCACGCCAGGTCTTGTATTTACATTTGGACAACCCACATGACTTATTACATTTGAATAACCAGCGTACCATGCCAGGGCTCATATTTTCATTCAGACAACCCACAGGACTTATTACATATGAATAACCTGTGTACCATGCCAGGGATCATATTTACATTTGGATAACATGTCTCGGGACTGATTACGTCTGAGTAACCTATGTATCATGCAAGGGCCCGTATTTATACTCAGACAACCTACAAGGCTGATTATGTCCGAGCAACTTATGTACCACACTAGGGCTCTTATTTACGCTCGGACAACCTATCTCATTTCCCATTTGAGATATCATGCATCTGCATCTTCTGGTCTCTTTCTAGCATAGAATCATGTCAAGATTGATTACGTCCGAGAAACCTATGACCTTCATTGGGATTTTACACTCGGACAACCTGTCTCACCAGCTATGCTAAAACTCATCATTCCCTCTTTTGAGGAGTCTCGTTCTGGATCACACCAAGTATTTCTGTGAAGTACTCAAACTTCACTCTGGCTAAAGGCTTGGTCAACACATTAGTTATTTTCTCATTTGTTGACATGTATAGGAGATTCACTGCTCCTCTCTGCACCATATCCCTGATATAGTGGAATTTGATCTCAATGTGCTTCGACTTGTTATGGAACATTGGATTCTCCGACATCTTCACGCAATGTTGGTTTTCGTAGAATATATAAGTCACATCTAATTGGAGATCAAACAAATAAGACAGTAGCTTCCGCAGCCATACCACCTAGCAGCTAGTTGAGCAGGAGGCAACATATTCTACCTTGATTATACTCAGTGACACACAGGACTACTTCCTTCTAAACCCAGAGATTGTGTCAGATCCCAAATTGAAGCAGCAACTTGAAGTTCTCTTCCTATCAGTGCCGCTACCTGCCCAATCAGAATCTACATAAACATGTAGGTTAATCTTTTGATTCACATCATACTTGAGTCAATAATCCACTGTCCCCTTTAGGTGCCTCAATATATGCTTTGCAGCAACCAAGTGAATATGTCTCGGATCTGTTAGGAACTAATTCATTTTTTTCACCACAAAACATATGTTCGGTCTCATATTTGTCATGTACATCAATGATCCAATCATCTAACGATACATCGTGGCATCAACCGACTCTGATGAAGCATCGCATAGAAGCTTCAAGTTTGATGCCATAGGTGTGGCTATCGCATTAAAGTCCAGCATTCTGAATCTCTTCAAAATATCCATTGTATACTTTCCTTGACTAAGAAAAATATGATCTACACTCTGCCACACCTCCATGCCTAAAAATTAGTGTAGCATCCCTAGTTCTTTCATCTCGAACTTAGTAGCAAACTTTCTCTTTTCATCTACAATGAGTGTGTCCTCTCCTGTCAAAAACAGGTCATCAACATATAGTAGGAGCATTACCGGTATTCTTCCTTCAACCTTTAAGTAAAGGGGAACATCATGAATATCATGGAGGTGGTTATCCTCATGATCCAATGTATCAAATGAGGCTTGGAGCAATCTATTTATCTTATCTTCTCCATTTGTATCAATAACGTCATCTTCATCCATAGGATCATTAAGAACTCGATCTTCAATATTCTAATATCCATGTTCCTCACCTAAAAATGTAGAAATTCTACTATTATGTGGCAAATAGCCCTGTGGAAGTCAACATTTAGGGGGAATTGTCTTTATATTTACAAACAATGTAATAACATTAGTGTATAATATACAACACATAATCAAAATGATAAAACATTTTGTGAATACATGGTCAATAATATTACAATAAGTACATTATGTAATGAATAATTTCTTACCAAGGTACGATATTCATACCCCCCTTCATCGTGCCCCTTATCCTTACAATGTTTTTTAGTTGTTGTTCTTAAAATTCTTCTCGTTCGCAAACCCCCTCAATCATTGCAAGGGAAATAACACTTTCCATCACCTTTCTCCTCCAATGTTGCGTTAAACTCAGCATACCTCTTATTATTTCCTTCCCAAGTATATTTATTTGACATTCTAGTAGCCTATAAGAACCAGAACACTCAATCAATATGTAAGTAAATTGAATATAGTGTGTGTATATATATATATATATATATATATTAAAATACGTGACATGGAAAGTGAAAAATCTAATTAGTAAATGTCCCTCCATGGTCTTTAAAAATAGATATTCAAGTGTATCTATCAAATTCTAAGCGACAGATCTATATAGGCATTAGTATTGAGGAGAAAATGAATAGCCAACTCACTTTATGTATGACCCTAAACATTAAAGGAGACAAGCAATTTAAAAGCACTAACCTGGATGAAGGAGATCAAAAATTCGATGTGTTAAACCAGTACCAGACTCTTCAAATCACAGATCAAACAATCAACAGAAAACTGCTTGCAACTATAACAGATAATTTGTTGAAATATGTCTTAAGAACATGTATTGATAGATCAATGATCGCGGTGGTTCCAGCGAAAATGCACAATGACCAAATTTCAACAATAAAAAAATTCAATGATCGTTACTGTGATGACCGTTTATGTTAATGTTAAGTTTATCATCACTATAACGAAGAACTTTGTGATTTCATCGCTATTTCCATGAACATTTGTCTCTATAATGACGAAATGTTATTTACATCGCTATAGCGATGATTATCGAGGGCCAGAACATTTTTTCATAATTATTTATCTTTTTATCCATGAAAATTTTGATTTTAACTTATTCGTGGCAATATTTCGTGGAACGTTTGAGCCATATGTACTAGTGTAATAATTTTGCTAAAAATCTTTGACATGAATAAAAAATAATATTATGTATTATGTTTTTTTTATTATGTACACATATTAAATTGGTACGGCAAGGGTCAACAAAGGATAGGGAGGATGCATTTTGGAAGACCCATTGGAGATGGTGGTGAGAAATATGGAAATGTAGGGTTTTTCACCATATGATTTAGTTTCCCTTTCAACTTTCATACATCATCAGGAATTCATTTTGAGAGTCTCTATATACATTTTACAAAGCCAGCTCTTGCTGATTGTCATGCTCTATTTTAATCTATACTTTTTAAGTTTTAAGCGACTAATTCAAAATTTCAACATATGGAGGTAATTTTGAATATAGGAGGGTTTTTCATGAAAAATACATATTATACTTACTTAAATACCTTTCAAATACACTTTTTAGCGTAATGGAGGCCAATTTTACATACTTTGAGTGCATTTTTGTACTTGGAATTTTATAGGCAATGAGCATATTTGAATGTGAATGTTATATATTTCAACATGATAGACACAAGGTTCAGAAAAGGAAATGGATTAGCGATGAAAGTATACTTAGAGGGATTTTATTACAATGCACAAAAACAAAAAATGGTAATGATTTGACTTAGCACAAATGGTGCAAAAATTGTCAAATAATGAAAAGAGACCTCAAATCATTAGCTATCAGTTTCAATTATGTTAAGGGATTTTATTTCTATCAAGTGGAAACATGTTTATCATTTATTGAAAATTGACAAGATAGTAGTCACTGGTTTATCTCCACCCTCAACTAGTCTGAACATACTGAAAGTTGTCCAAGAGAACTCAGAAGCTTGTGCATCAAAAACTATTTGAGATAGATAGGATAAACAACGACAGTCTCACAATATTGGAGTAAGTGCTCTGAATAGAAATCCAACTTGGGACTAAGGGCAGTGCACTACAAAATATATGAGTGTATATCCTAAGAATGATACTTTTCATGGCTATATTCATCACTTCTTTTGCAGGTAGAAGGTGGCAGGGGGCACGAAAGGAGACCTATATTAGGGGTACACAATCAATAAAAATGTAAACAATATCTAAAATAGAAAACAAAAAATGGGCTTACGAAAAAAGGTAATGAGTTGGCATACCACAAATGGTGCAAGAAACATCAAATAATGAAAAGAGACCTCAAATCACTAGCTATCAATTTGAGTTATGTTAAGTGATTTTATTTCTATTTAGTGGAGACATGTTTATCATGTATTGAAAATTGACAAGATGGTAGTCACTAGTTTTTATCCACTCTCACCTAGTCTAAACATACTAAAAAAATTCCAAGAGGACTAGCAAGCTTGTGCATCGAAGACTATTGGAGATAGACAGGATAAACAATGATGGTCTAACAATCCTAGGTGAAGTGCTCTGAATAGAAATCCAACTTGGGACAAAGGGATCTATGCAGTGCACTACAAGACATCTGATTGTAACTCCTAAGAATAATATTTTTCATGACTATATTCATCACTTACTTTGGAGGTAGAAGGTGGAAGGGGTCACCAAAGGGGCCCTATATTAGGGGTATAAAATCAATAAAAATGTAAACAATCTCTAAAATAGGTGTTACGAAGAAGATCTCCTATCGCTTAGGGTGGACCACAACAGACAGGATGACACTAAGACATAGCAGTCCTAGATACCTAAGAGTACACTAGCCATGAATAGGAATAATAGCCATATTTCATGAGGAGTCATCACCACGTACAATATACAGTGAAGTAAGGTCTCCATACTGAAAGAAGACATCAAATGGTACACTAGAATCTGGTCATGAGAGTTGAAATCTCATAGTTACTGACATGATCAAGGAGGTAGAATATATGGAATGCCACTAAGCTCGGAGGTCTTTGACACAAATCGTCGCTAGTACATGTCCCCTCACGCAAATAAAGGTATCGTAGTCGAACATGATGGACCATCATCTGATTACTGGTCACTAATGTATATCGTTAATAGATCCGATATATCCCACTGATAATGATAATGGGAATCAAAATACATAGTGTAAACAAACAAGTGTGAATATATGTGTTGAGGTCGAACACTTGAGAGGATCCATCAATCAGGGGAAATTGATGTATTCCCATATTTGTTGATGGTGAGAGAACCTGCCACTGATTACTACAAGTCTCAAGGAACTCTATGGACTTTATATCCCTATTCTAGATTAAATGTTATGAAGTCGATGGAATGGAATCCACTGGAAGGAGGGAATTAAGGCATCCCCCATCAACCAACACGAGGTACACAACAACGCTGGATAATTTGGAATAAATCGGACAAACAAGATGTGCAAGAACCAGTAACAAATGTATCAAGAATGGCCGACATGCAGAAACAAGATAACTGAGGAATGGTCAACTTGAGCTAAAAATTCCTTCGAACAAGAAAATAAGGTAGATGAAGACTCATAATAGCATAGACTCAAAATTCATATTTGTACAACTCTATGACAGTGGAGGCATCAACAGAGGCTCCATAGGGACTTGAAGCATAACCAGTCAATGGAGAAAAATCATAATATCGAGTACGGATCCTAAGGTCATACTAGTAACCCAACTAATGGATGAATGTATTGTGCTCTATTTGAAGGAAACATGACATGACCGTTTCCAATAGAAAGTGATATCATTTTTCATCTAGATTGTTATGCTTTATGATTTTTTTGGTATTTTTCATATTTGAAAAGCTTGAAAAATAATAAAATTTATTATAGTACATTAAGGAGAAAATGAGTGTCATGGGAAAGCAAACTAGTTCCAAGAAGTGGAACATACCTATGCTCAAAGCAAGGAAGCATATGCAAGATAAGGACACTCGGGGGGATGTATCCTCCAGGTAAGGGATAATCAAGCTGTAAAACATATATGGAAGGCTCTGCTTTGCTAGGATTCAGGAAAGATCGAGATATATGGCTTATAAAATGAAGCAAGGAGCCGACATAAAGCTCAATACTGCAAGCAAACATATGCAAATGTAGTTACAACTTGATACCGACGAGAGTCCCGATAGGATATGTCCAGCATAAATTTTTAAGGAGTATGAATTTATTACTCAAAGGTATGGTAGGACTACGAGGGAGTCCCAAACCTAATGGGGGATGCTTAGCATAGGCACCAAAAGACCAAGCGGGATCTAACTAGGGTACCCATGATTAGGAAAGCTCTACCACTTAGGTAATGCCACTTCTAGTAGCAGTGTGAAGGTTCTATGACATCACAAAGTGGGTTCATACCTATGGTTAAGGTGACATGTTCATAGGATAATGCAGAATGCATGCAGAAAAATGATCCTGTCCTATATGCCATTTTAGTGTTATACCTTCCCTGGGCATGAATAAGCCAAAGTCGACGAGAATGCACCCAAAAAAAGGAACCTACACAATGACATTAGTCCAAAAAAATTTCACAAAGTCAGTAGAGAGTCCAAACTATAGGATATAGGGAGGATTGATCATGAAGGAGACAGTGCAGTGGACGATGGGACATAAAAAAGAATGTAAATGGTAGACCCAACGCGCATTTATTTACTACCACCCCTAGGGGAGTGAACACTAGTGTGAAAATTGGACGAAGGAGGTAGAAATCCCTCAACAAATGGAGCAGAAGGAGGATTATGACCACTTCCAAATCTATGTGCAAGAAAAGGAGTTGTTGTTCCCCTAAGTCCAACACTAGGGTCCGCACTAGAACCTAGAGTGGGTGACGGAATACTAGTAGTGATGTTTGGCATGTTGAATGTAAATGGACCTAAACTTAAGAGACATAAAGACACTCAAGTAACCACGATCCCTAAAGTCAACTAGCGCACAAAGAGAACACCCCTAAGTAAAACTAGGTCATATGCAAACAAGCAAAGAGGGAGGATAAGTGAGCTCCCAAATGTAGTAGGTGTGTCTCGCCTAACAGGTGCCTGAGACTCCCATACACTACAAGCGAAGGTGTGTAACCAATTATAGTGGCCCTCAGCTTCAATAGATATAGTGACTGTGTTGTCTGACCCCTACCTGGCTAGGACACTCACAGAATAACATCTACAAGTACCCCCTGTGATACCTAGGAAAGGAAACTAAGGTCACCCCAACATAACCAATGCTCAGGAGAACAATCGTAGGTGGGATCTACCGTATGGTCAAGGTAACAAAGCTCAAATCTAGAAAGCACCAAAGGTACCTCAAAATCCCCTAGATATGAATAATATCCTGGAAATATCTTCGGTGCTCAACAGAAAGTGGAAAGGGGTTATCCCCACCACAAACATGTGTGTTTCCTTGTGCTTAACTCCTGTGTAAGAGGAGCCTCCTGAGAACACTAATTATACCAAGGATTTCACTTCTCACCTGGACAGACACCTAGTTGTTTTGTTTCATAGTATTGGAAATATTTACTCATAACACCCTATTCCAAGACTCTACAATCCTAAGCTTGTTGGTGCACCTCTATAAAATAAAAATGGGTAATCAATTTTAATCTAAGCATTAATTTTAATGGTTGTGATTACTCAAGGGTAATGAACGTGCAACTAGTGAGGTTACGACTCAGCAATGAAGTAAATATGCACACCTAAAAAAAAATGCCACGTGCAACTTTGTTTTTAAACATGAGAAAGGGGGTATGCCACTACATGTAAAGCACAAAATTCCATTCCTTTTCAAATTTCAATGCAGTCCTTCCTATATGAAAGAATTAACACTACTCTCAACCAAGCAACCCAATGCAAATACCTCCTTAAATGCATATGTGATATGCAAGTAAGTATGCAACTATAGAATTATTTTGTATTTTCAATATAAAAGAATGAGAATGCAATAAAATTCACTAAAATTATAAGTCTCTGCAGCAAGTAGAAAACACAATCCCAGCAAGACACCAAGACTAAAAGACCAATGCACTAATGGCAAAACAAAAAAGGAGATAACTCAACAAGAAAAAATTTCAAAGAAAGAAAATTAATAAAAAATGGTGGGGGGTGGGGGGGTTCTAGTCACAAAGGGAGAATCCAATAGACATTATTGGTACCCAGGAGGAGCCAACCACACTCACAACCCACCCAACAAATTCACACATCAAGAACTCAACCAAAATGGAGGATGTACGTGATTGTTCAAACAACAATAGCATATGTATGCGACTAGGTAGATGACACCCTACATATATACGCAACAATATATACTATGACCTGTGTATATAGAGAATAAAGTGGTAAAAAGAAGGCCAAGGTTCAAACTACTCTAGGGGAGTGTCAATGGATGAACATACTACCAAATGTGACATAGAAATAGGGAGAAACATAGAGAAAATCGAGCGAAAAAATGCACCCAAACCCTAGCAAAAAGGAAAGTCCCCAACGGAGTCGCCAATTTCATTATGGAGAAGATTTCAGATTTCTTGGGGTAGACCACAACAGACAATATGACACCATAAATAAACCCATTTCCAAGCATGCTAAATATTTAAACGAAACTGACACTAAGGGACAAGAGGCGTACCTTATTCCAGACATTCGAAGTAGATCCCCATTGAGCTTTCAATCAAACTTGTACCTACACATTGCCCTCAACAACAACAAGATATACAATCATGATATATGTAAAGCGTTAGAATATAACCTAGCATGTTACATTCCAATACATAAACAAAGTAATTACATCCATGGATACGAATATTCATAATTACACATGTAATAGACGAGAAATGGATATTTCTATTAATATGAACAAAGATCAAGATGACAAACTCTGTTAGCGCCTTGTCGAAATTGAGAACCGAGTCCCTCCACTTGGGCCTCCACCACTTCAATCCTTCATAGAAAGGAAATCTCACAAAGATAAAGGCAATATTGGGAAATAACAGTAATGGTTGCTTCAAGTACAAAGGGATGCAAACTCAAGTATGTAAGAAAGGGGCACAATTCTGCTATATTATCTTTGCTCTCCAAATTTCTCCTCCCTCAAATGCTTAAGGGTTGCTAAATATATAGCCCTTGAACAGGAGGTGAAGGGTCGAAGTGGAGTGTTTCCCGACATATGGAAGGCCAAGGGACAAGTCCTTCGTTACTTGGTGGGGGGAGTCCAAATATTTTTTGTTTTCTAGCACATTTCCCTATGTACGCGAGTGACAGTGGTGCAAGCTGTGTATATGCGAGTTGTAGACTTATGACCTACGTATACATCTAAAAATGTTTTTTTTAAATGTTCCACTAGAGCATCAAGGTCATAGTGACAAAAAGGGGTAAAAAGATCCTACATAGGGACAAGAATAGGCCATCAAAGCATGATGTATCAGGTGTGGAAAATCACGTTATAACAATAGGAAAGATAGAATTTACAACAAAGTTTCATGTACATTTATGACATTAGGTGTTATAACTTTTGCGTTTGAACTTGAAACCCGGTAATTTAACAAGTCCAAAACAAAGAAAAAATACATTCTCATGAGTTAGATCATTATCAAGACACAAATTTGTAGTTGGGCGTGCATTTTGGTAAGGGTGGTTGAAAATGGGAAAATGGGCTCAAAGTTGTTTTGATAGGCCTATAGATTTCAAAAGAAGCAAAAGAAGAAAAATCTAGATATGTGTAGAGGTCATAAGAATAATACTTTCATGGCTAATTCATCACTTATTTTGGAGATTTTTAACCAAAGGTTTATCTATATTCTTGGTAGTTTCACAAAAAATTGCAAAATGTATCTAATGCCAATTGGATTAGGTAAAATCAAAGAGACAATAAATAAAACCTCGTATCAATCAATGAAAACTCCTTTACCATGGTATCATATACAAAAACCACATTCTCAACAAATCGCTTAAGTTCAAAAAAAATTAAAAACGGTGAAAAGGGGTTTGATGGAATTTTCGCAAACCCAATGGAGATAGTAGTGAGAAATATGGAGATGTAGGGTTCTTCACCATATGATATAGTTAAATTTTCTAATTTCATACGTCATCAAACATTTATTTCGAGGGGTTGTACGTGCATTTAACAGAGTCCACTCTAGTTTATTGACCTGCTTTGTTTCAATCTAGAATTGTTTTAGTGTTAAGCAAGCAATTCAAAGTTTGAGTGTATGAACACTACATAGTACCTTTCAGATGATAATGAGTATAAATTCAGGGAGAATTCATAAATCAATAATTGAAATATACTTTTTTTAATCTTTACAATTGATACCTACACGTAATTAATAAAATAAATTAAAAACTTACACTAGTTATTTAAAGTGTTAACAGAGTTGTTCATGACTTGTTACATTGTCATGGAAAAGTGTGTTGTTTAGTATTTGTAAAAGTCCCTAATTGCCAATTCCTATACTCCTTGCTATATTGGCTCACTACCATTCCACTTATGGGAGCAATATCTACTTATGGGAGCAATATCTACCATCATCGGAGTGTTTTTCTTGTCATATCCATAAAAAGAAATGAATAAATTTCTATAAATGTTGTTTTAAGTTTCCTTGCATTATAAATGTTGTTTTAGGTTTCCTTGCATTATTATATCAAAACTGAAAAAGAAATTAATACAGTGTAGTCAATATAGCAGGACGAATAGGAATTGACCCTGTGACATTTAGGTTAGGTGAGTAACATGATATACCTACCCTAGAATACATATGGAAAAGCTTATGCATAATCTCATTGTCCTTCCCCATAAATTAAAGCAACATTGAAGCACACTTCAGAGATCAAATGCCACACGTCATGGAGATTTACCCTTGTTGATTGCTACAAATTTAACAATGAGATTGAGTGGTTCCAGTCATGAATATCAACCAGGATCTGCACTATGTACTCTAGCTATTGGTTTACCAAATCATGGTTATCATACATGTGTGGACCCTATGACTTACTCAGCCTAAGGCATGTCTTTGACACATCCTAATAATCCACTATACCCTTTCGAAAATTAAAATACCAATAGAGTATTTAGGTGCTCGTGTGAGAAACATCAAGAGAGGGTCCACCAATCAACTGGCGAAAATAAGAAGATGATATAGAACACTTTCATTGATGGAGAAATATCATGCAAAAGGTTTAAAAAAATAAAAATGAATGATTTAGATAGACCTCTTTCATAAATCTGACTCAATACAACAAACAAGTTGTAAGGTCATTGATATTTACTGAAATCTTCACCAATATTTATTAGAAAATAAATGTCGTGAATTGAATAAATTTTGCTTAAAATCGACATTTTCTTGAAGAAATACTCAAGTTCAATTTATTATGTTCATTATCCTGAACTGGAGAATTGATCTATTCACCTTGACTTAAAACCACCCACTATTAATTCAAAGTTGTTGCAAATTACCAATCCCAAACGCTTCATCTGTACACATTTTGGAGACATTATATTGCATTATTTTTAAGGTCAGAGGTGTCTTTGTAGCTCACGATGCGAATTATGTGTAGAGGCTTCTTATAGTGAATCAATAGTCAAAGAAAACTTTGCTTCTATTATTAATGGTCAACATGTGCAGTAAGTTCCTTTTCTTTTTCATATCCTTCAAGGGTTCCCAATAACTATTGAGGATTCATAAGTATAAGTTGTGGCATATACAAAAAAGGAGAAAAACACTTCTTCTCTAACAATTTTTGTTGGGGACATTGATAAAGGATCCATTTAACAAGAAAACCATCTATGGTTTCTGGTTCTAATAGACTTCTGAGAATATATCCCAATTCATGTTACTACCGCTAATCATAGTTTGCACTTTAAACAATTAATTGTTGTTTTTCTATAGGTGTTGAGTTTGGTAAGTTTAAGCATAAACAATTGCATAGGGATCCTCAGAGCTTTATAGTCAGACATCAAAGGAAATGATGTGATCATAGACAAGATTTGCAAATGGTATCAAAAATAAAATTGCAATACTTGGGACCAATGTTTATAAGAAAACAACCCTTGTAATGATGAAAGTATAAACATACTACAAGAAACTATATCACTAATGGAAGGAGTACAAAGCCTTATATCATATACAAAAACCACATTCTCTACAAATCATAACAGTTCAAATTTGCTAAAAAATAGTACTTGATCCCTTACCTCAAATTCAATGTACAAGTTGAAGAACTTAATTGCACAGTAGATGAATCACGTTGAGACGAGAATGTGACAGAATCTAAGACAAATTGGCTTTTAAGCATTTCCATATCAAATTCTTTCCTCCACTTTAATGGAAACTAACTCGCTTTTTCGCTTTCCTCCATATCAAATGCTTTCCTCCACTTTAGTGGAAACTAACTCTCTTTTTCCACTCTTGGAAGAGAATAAAAGAAAAAATCACAACTGAATGAAAGAAAAAGCAACAAGTGAATGAAAGAAAAAGGGACAACTGCAACTCTTAGTAAATAATCCAGTAAGGAAACTAAGACTCAAAGACCCAACCACAGATAATACGGCAATAAGGAAACTAACATTAGAAGACCTGAACATCGTAAGAACATAATGATATGACTCCATTATTTTCTCTTGGATCTCAAAGAGGAGGAGATTCGACCACGCAACCTCAACCATTTGGATACAAATGAAGGGAAAGTTTCATCCTCATAACTATAAATGTCATCATGGTGGCTTAATTTCCGCAAAAAGATACCTATATTTCCAAAATATAGTTAATGTTCGATGTCGCACACTTGCATAGGACTTGTTTTGTAGCCAACCAAGAAGACTGCCTTTGGGGAAAGCGAGCAGGCAATAAGCAAGAAAACACAATGAAATCAGAAAACCATGAAATAATTCCTAAACTTTTCTCCTCACATTTAAGGGAAACTTTAGTAGGTAATTTTTTATTCTTAATTTCTATGGTATAGCACCAATCATAATCGAAATAAATTCATATGAAAATTAAAATAGATATAAAAAATAAAATAAAAATTGAACCAACACTTTAGTTAGACTTTAGAAATGTTGAAGTATTAAATCTACATATGATAGATTTTCTAGTCTTATTCAAATTTATTATGATATTTATATGAAATAATAACAAGCACAACAAAATATCCAAGATGCACAAGGCATAAAAGATACACAAGACACAAATATTTTCCTCAGGGATACCATAAAGGAGAAAAACCGGAAAACTTCCTCAGAATAGTTCTGTCACTAAGACAATATCACGAGATCTAAAAATCCAAGTATAAGAAGTCTTTTGCAGCTCTCTCTCTCTCCTCCTTGATCTTCTCTCTCTCCTCTTGCGAACTTGAGTGAGTGAGTGTGTGTCTAAATGAGGGATGGTGCCTCCCTATTTATACACATCAAGTGATTGACCTTCTAACTTGACTGGGATGACCTCTTACCCTAGCAGGGCCAACTTCACCTAGGGAGACTCCAAAAATACATTTCATTATATTAAAATGGGGACTACTGACCCTACTTACAACGACGGTTGTACCTCAAGGACCATAGACAATAATGACATCCTGAAGAAGGGAAACACATCTCCAATGGGGGTACAACAACATACAATGATAATATACATCAAAATATCTTCTGAAGTTACAAATACAACAACACTCCCTCTTTACTAGGACGGTATTCTCTCGCCATAGTCATCCACACATCTGGTTACAACAACACTCCATCTTTACTAAGATGGTATTCTCTTGCCACGGTCATCAACACATCTGGTCACGTCATCATCACGAAGTCATCATAGTAGTTGTTGCCATAATATTCATTTTGTCAATCATTGAATAGTGACATCTGTCGGATCTATCTGTCATCAGAAGTTTCTATAGAGCCATCCTTGTCTCATGGTGGGTGTAGGACTAGTCCTCATCTAAACCTTCATCATATCCACGAGCAATCCATCACATAGGTATAGCCCAGTACCATTTATTACATTGCCACTGCAATCACCTACATCTCCTACTGTCATCTCGTTGTATGCAGATCATCTCATCATCATACACAAAGCACAACCTAGTTGGATATCATAGACCACCTACATTCTACGAACATAGGAGCACGTCATGACTTATTTACATCACCAAGACAACCTATGTCTTCCACTATGTGAGAATCGCTTAGAAACACACTAAGTGAATTACATATCACTATCAACATGCATTCTACAACATATGAGCACGCCAGGACTCATTACGTGTCAACGATGACCTGCGTCTACCACTATGTGAGAAACTCCTAGGCGCACACCAAGTGCCTTGTGACCTCTCATCATATCCACCATGGGAACACACACAAGGACTAATTATGCCCAAGAACAACCTATGTACCACGCTAGGACTTTTACGTTGAAGGACAACCTCAAGGATTGACTACATCTAAGGAAAATATGCGTACCACGCTAGGACTGATTACATCCAAAGACAACTTTCTAGGACTCATTACATCTAAGGAAAACCTGTGTATCACGCTGGTACTGATTACATCCAAAGACAACCTGAGAGGAATGATTATGTCTGAAAACAACTTGCGTACCACACCAGGACTTTTACATTCAAGGACGACCTGTATACCTTCCCATGTGATACCTCATGCATCTACATATTTCGATCTCTCATCATTTCTAGCATGGGAGCATGTTAGGACTGATTATTTCACCAATAAAACCTGCATCTCCGACCATGCTAGAACTTGCCACTCCCTCTTTCTAGGGACCTCATTCTGGATCACACCAAGTCTCTCTCTGAAGTGCTTGAACTTCACTCTCGCTAGCGACTTGTTGAAGACATCGGTTATCTACTCGTCTGTCGCCACGTACTGGAGCTTCACTTCTCCTCTCTACACCATATCAACGATATACTAGAAATTGATCTCGATATGTATTATCACATATATGGTAGCCGAGATACTATATTCCATTTTTCAGAGTCAGTACATTTTTTCAGCCAAATACCCTACATATGAGATGCTGAGATGAGCATTCATGATGGATCATTATTTATTTGATGGACTATAACACTCTCCCATGCCAGGACTGAGTCTCAGGACACTCAGATTTGAGGATTGATGTAGCCATTTAGTCATATGCAGAGCAGTTAGCAGTACCCAGATTTGCATCAGTGTTTTCTCATTAGACAGATATTGATTCAGATGTATTATTTGCATGATTATGACTCGGCTTATATTATATTGTGTTATGGTTATCATTGCTCTTATACTCATCTTTGTGACATGTGTTAGCATTTAGTATCATGATCTGGCAGTCATATAAATATGTGGACTTGGATGTATCTGTATTATGTATTGATGTCCCTACTCAGAGTTTGAAGTTCTTGACCTATACTCATTGGTTTTACCCTCCTTAGGGAGAATAGAGGTAGTCATTCCCACCATACTTTGGCTTGCTAGTGTTGGTTTCATCATTCATTGTCTCCACCCATCCATTACCTTCCAGTTATGTTTTAACCTGACTTACTACTTGACTTGTAGCATGGAGGACCTTTCCCTGCTAGAGCCTTTGTTGGACAAGCTACCCAGTTCATTTGTGTCTCGGCTCTAAGTTTCCTAGGATGTGTTTGCTTTCCTGAAACAAGTAGCGCTGCCATCAATACAATGTATTTGGAAATGAAATGAATATCTTATGAAAAATCCCATTCATGAAAAGTAGTGTTTTTAAACATACGTGAATGCAAGGCTAAGCCTAATGAAATTGGCTTTGAAAAAATATTGCAATGAAATATCTTTAAACATTCATGAAAAGTAGTGTTTTTCAACATACATGAATGCATAAAGCCTAAATGATAAAAGTCCATATAAAAAATACGTGGACAAAGGCTATGGAAAATCAAAGGCCGAAAAAAGCAATGGTTCCTAAAAAATTATATCTAAAGATTGTTGGCCTTACTTGTATTGAGTTGTATTGTGAGCATTTGTCAAGGTGAGTAATCACCTCTGAAGTAGTTCACCCATTTGTGAGGCACTGCCATCCCCTTTGTTGTTGTTTGTTTGGAATATGGCTAGAGTGAGTAGCCCCTTTCCATATCCAAAATGTCACAGTGTTGAGTGAGTAGTCATCCTTTGGCCTAACCTTATGAATTTTAACCTTCACCCTTCACTAGCAAATTGACTACAACTATGAAGTGAGTATAGTCTTGAAAGTTTGTTCTAAGTTATAATAAATAAAATGATATATATGTATTTGGTTGATGTACCGCCAATGAGGTGATTGCTACTTGTTATGATTGTTACTTAAATGATTGTAGAGCATGTATCAACCTTTTAACACTTGCAGCATATGGATGTTAGCCTGAGTTATATTATTGGTATCTAGTCATTTACAAGTTTTTATTTGTATATTTGATATGGTAGATGATCAGGAAGAGACCTTGAGAGGGTAGGAGTATATACCTTAGATGGATTTGGACTCTCTGAGTCCAGTGAGACAGGTTATGTTCAGTTTCAAGCACTTACAGAGATGGACGGGCTCATTTTACCCTTCTAGTGCAGTTTTGCTTCACTAGAGGGCAAGTCTGAGCAGGGAGATGATTTTGTTGGATCTCCTAATGCGTTGTATGGGGAATAGGGGGTCCAACCACTTGATTATACCATAGTACACCCCTCCCAGAGAACCTGGTGGGATCAGTTGGACAACGCAAGCACCCTAGGAGGTTGTTTTGGAGGGTTTGCGTTTCCCGAGGCAGATTAAAAAATAATTAAATGGCTACTAAAGAATTCGATTTGGGATACTGAGGCAAGGAAATGGGATGGGATGAGTTATGATGATGAGAGTGATGTCTTCAACACCTTCTCTAGTAGTTGCAGCACCTGGATAGGGCCACATTTATTGTTCGGGCATTTTATATTATTTTCTGGAGCTTTTGGAGGCTCACGATTTCTTCGAGGCACAATTTCATAGTTTAAAATTTATATTATTTTTGTTGTGCGATGGGGACACCCAGAAGGAGTTAGTTAACACTCCATGGACCCACCATGTGCTTCATTTATTTCTTGTTGAGTGGGACCCCCTCTCCTAGGGTGATTTAGTCCACTTTTATATTATATTGTTATATTGATCCATGTATTGTATGTTGAGCTAATCTCAACCATTGATTAGACATTTGTATATTTTAATATTAGCCACTCATTTGAGAATTGGTTATGATTATGGTTCTCTCATTCCTATTTAAAGGAGAGAGCTTCTCATTTGTAAGGGGTCTTTGGCTATTGGATCTGAATAATAGAAAAACTTTTCTTGTGGATATTTTTGGATCTCCTTTGTATCTGGTGTTCTTAGATGGTGATTGGAAAGTATTTTATTTCCTAGCATTCGGGAAATTGTTGTGAGATCTATATCTTTTTTTAGAAATCTTTGTCTTTTCTACAGGAGGGCAACTTCAGCTTGGGCGTTTTTGCAGGGAGGGATAAACTTGCTTGGATTGTCTTCATTTTTATCAGGAGGTTTTCATTAGTATCATTGAGATATATGATTTCTTCTTTCTATTTTTCTGTATCATTTATCTTTTTTCTCATGTTGCAACAAATCTAATATGGTTGATGTTTTTCGTGCATGAAAGAGGGTGTATTGACTCCTTGGGGAAAAACATTGGACATAGAACTCGCTCAAAGCTTCTCAAATTGATCGAGATAGTAGGGATCATCATCATCAAGGAATATAAAAGGTTTTCTAGGTAAGATCTAGAGGTTAGTCCCTTTCTTCCAGATCCCAATCCATTGGCCTCTGCTTTCCTTCATTTTACACTGAAAATTCTATAATAAGAGAAACCAAAAAATACTAAAAAACAGACCACTTGATCTCGAGCCAAACCACTGCTAGGTTTTGTATATCGGGTCATCCCCTAACCATATCACCCTCAACGTTGATCTGAAAGTGTCTGGTTTTCCCTAGATCTGAGAAAATGACCTCCCAGACCCTAGTGTTATCCACCATTTTTCTGATTTTTTCTGTGATCTAATTTTTTCGGCAAAATACCTTCATGGGTTTGTAGATCAAGTCATTGTCTCACCAAATCACCTTCAAAATTGAGCTAGAATTTGACAAGTTTCCCTAGATATGAGAAACTGACCTCCCAAACCCTAGCGCTAGCCATCCTGCTACTGGTTTTTCCCGTGATCTGACTTTTTTTTGGGCTTAGGGTAGACTCGGGTTCTATAATTTTGTCTTCGCACCAACAAAATACCCACAGTGTTGGCCCTTTCAGCAACAACCTACGAACAGGTTGCAGTCTCACCCGAAACAGCTATGGGGTGCCGCAGAATTAGGTTTCTGCAAGCAGAAGAGGGATATTACTGTAACTTTATCCTTTAACAAATAATAATCATAAAATACAGATCTTCGACAATCACTTATATAGCTTCGCAGTTAGATAAACAAACAGTGTCTTGCTTAACCCTTAACTAGGAATTCACGACGAAGTTAGTATTTAGCAGTGATCTTACTTATCAGTTATCTACTTATCAATGCATAAAAGAACATAACAGAAACAACACAAAAGAACCACAACACAAGATATAACGTGGTTCACCCCCAGTTTAGGGGCTACGTCCACAGAACTGTGTTTTATTCAACTCTTTACAAAAACCACAGTTCTGATCTGCGCACTCAGCTGCAGATCCCTTCAATTCCTCAAGCTGCGCACTTAGCTGCAGATCTCTGCACACACAGCTGTAGATCTTCTTAATCACCCAAAAAACCTCTGCGCACACAGCTGCAGAAGTCATCCACGCACACAGCTGGGACTTAACCTTTCTTACAAAACTAGCCTTAGCTTCGCATCAAATCATCTTACATCAAAAGCCTAACCTAACTCTTTTACAAAAGTGCTTATTTATACAAGTGCACTTATTACAAAACCCTGGGCTTAAACCATGGGCACCCCGAACCCTAAACCCTGGACTTAAACCATGGGTTAATTACAAAAAGAGGGCTTTGACTCAACCCCGACACCCCTAAGACTATTTTGAGTCACAACTCCGCTTACAAGCCTCCACAAAAACCGCGGAGTTACCAAAATTAAGGACCGTTAAGGTGCGCGCCCCAACACTTTTTCGGCCAAAGACTTTTTTGGGTTTGTAGATCGGGTTATTTCCCAGGTGGGTTTCCTCCAACACTGGGCAGATAGTGACTCCATTTCCCTGGATCTGATAGGCTCTGATCTCCAACCCTAGCGCTACCCCCTCTTTGGCCTCTTTTTCTTAATATATGACTTTTCCCTAGTGACTCGAGTACTTTGACATTGTCATATCATTCATCGAGTCTATCCTTGGGTACTAGATAGCCCCAATCATGTCCTTGCCCTCCCTGCATTGGTTACGTTTCCCAAGGCAACGAATATCTTCACATATTGCTAGTACCTTAACCCCAGATCTACTATTTACTTCATAGGTCACCTGTGTCCCACTTTGGATCAAGCCTCACACTTCCTAAACCATAATCCAAAGCCTTAGTTCACCTAGTGACATCATCCATAGATCTAGGGTTTCCATTACCTTACACCTTACGTACATCAAGTCCATTTGATCTAATATGGTGTCTAGGTTTGATCTCTCCTGTCGGGAGTAGATCCGGGTCTCCCCCTTTGTTGTCTTGGGCTAAGATAACATAAAGCGGAGAATGCCTCGATTGGCGTGACAACCATCCATTTGGGAGTTGAGGCAATCTTGGTTCCACCTCCTTAGTTGCTGGTCCCTCTACCATCCATCCTAGATCCACCTCACATAGGAAACTACAAGGTTGGTGACAACAATATGCTTCGAATTGTCATGCAACACCAGTTTCTTCGATAACTTCACGCAACTCTGTTTGTCACAAAAGATACAAGTCACCTCTAACTCGAGATCAAACAAATTAGTGATCCTTTATATGTTGTTATTGTGAAAATGTATTAAATTCTTCCTAAGTTAGGACTTAAGCTATGGAAACATAGAAAACTCAACATGGTATCATAGCTATCCTGAAAAGAGTAGCTTTCATGAGGTAAATCTCTCTCTCCTTCTCTGAACAAGAAAATTAGGTTTTTCTAATAAAGCAGAATATTTTAGTGCAAGTGACATAGGGAAGTGCTCCCCTCCTAGGTAAATATTTTGGCACCGAGATCGAAGTTTTTCAATGGGTAGATCCCCCAAAAATACAAGATCTATTTTGTCTTGGAACCAAAAAACCATAAAACCAGAAACTGCAATCCATAATCCTGCAAGTCCAGTTTCAAGGGTTACAATTTGGATTCTTCAAAAACTTATTGTACCAGCATACTCGCCTCAGTCAAGCGCATATTTTGGTGAGTACAGTTTTTATTTCTGAGAAATTTAATTTTTTGTCATTTTCTGATCTTCGGGACAAGATGTCTCCAAGCACTAATCTTAATGACAAGTTGGGAGGCATAGAAAAATTTCGTGCCTGGAAATACAGAATAGGAATCATTATAGAAGAGAATGATCTTACAAAGTTTAACAAGGAAGTTGTGACGAAGCCCGAAGAAAATGAAGGAAAGGAAAAGTACAAGAAAGACATGATTAGAGCCAAGAGGATCATAACAAATTCTACCAAGGATCACTTGATTCCTCAAGTATCCTCCAAGGATACAGCTAAGGATATGTTTGATGCCCTATCAAGAATGTATGAAGAAGAACCTCCCAAGGAGTTAGTAAAGAAAGAAATTGAAGAATATATTTTACTCTCCTCTCTCTCTGAGTATGTGACACAAGGTTAATCAATAATGGTGCTTCAAAGCACATGACATGTCAGAAGAAGACTCTCTCTAGTTTTGAGGAAAGGGACTGCCGTCATAAAGTCTCACTAGGAGATTACTATCAATATCCTGTCAAGGGAATAGGATAAGCCACATACAAGCTTGATTCAAGAACCCCGATGAAGATGAAGTATGTGTTATATGTGTCAGGCTTGAAGAATAACTTACTTTCTATTTCAACCCTAGATAAGAAAGGATTCCAGGTTTCCTTTATAGATGATTAAGTTCTTATGTGGCATAGAGGTAAATCTCTAGAAAATGCATTTGTCATTGGGACAGAAGGAGGTGGCCTATATAAACTAAAAGGCCACTTAGAAGCAGCATTGATTCATGATACTACAAGTCCATGTAAATTGTGGCATAGAAGGATTGCTCACATAAACTACAAATCCCTGCCACATGTGACCAAGGTAGCCATGTTGTCGCCTTTCACACACCTGGGTCACGTGGCAGAAATCTTCAAGCCACTCGGTGTGTCCTTGGGGGCAAGTCTCGAGTCAAGGCTATCACCTTATTCTTGACTCCTCTATTTAGGCTCAACTTCTAATGAAGCCAAGGGGGGTAGACCCTATTAAATTACTAAGGAGAATTACTTAGTGTGGTGATGTTAAACTGAAAGAGTTGTTTAGGAGTTTGAAATTTAGCTATAGACAATCAAAGATGAAAAGATATGAAAATAAACACATGAAAGCAAAATGCTGAGACACAATATATGTATAAAGCAAGAAAATAACCAGTGCCTTAGAATGGAGTCCAAAAAATAGAATCAATATACTTGCATGTGCTTGGAGTGGATGTTTTGCGATTGCCTCTTGGTATGTTTTAAGTTAAATTTGAAGTGTGAGTTGATTAAAATTAGGCTAAGGGGGGACTCCAAATATACCTGAGAGTACTTGGAGTATGTCCAAAACTAAACCTTCACGGCTACCCGCAAGGAATATGTGGGCTGAAATGGAGTCTCTGGGGCTATTGTTTGTAATGCACCCGTTAGGGTGTGATAGAGATCGGAGCCCTGAGGTCACTTTTGAGAAGTTCCCGCTTCCTTTGGGTATTTTTCCACCGTAAAGGTTTGATCTAGGTGTTGGATTTTGACCTGATGGTTTGTCAGTTGGGGAGAGTGAGTCCTAATTATACTAGTCACCCAAGTGCTTTTGATACAGCTTGACTGATCGAAAAAACCATAGCCAAGTGCAGAGCATACACACTGGAGTCTTGTCAATTTTAGTAAGTTTTAAACTGGGTGTTCTTGTTTAAAAAAAAACCCTCCAGGAACCTCTTTCGATCCAAGTGGATCTCAATCGAGGAATCGAGGAGGGGTTAATTTTATAATTGTTGATAAATAAATGATATAAAAAAGAAAACGGATACACAATTCTAGTTTCTTAATTAGTCCTACCACGAATCTCTTTCCCCTTTCGGGTCAATCGGGAAATCGTGGGGTAAGTATTATGATTACTTTGAAATGTAAAATATGGAATATGAAATTAATAATGGAATAAATTATACTACCCTACATATTAGATCAATACCAGTTTGAAAAGAAATTATCAAAGAGAAACAAAAAGGACACCGACGCAAATCCCCCCAGGGGGGATGGGGAATGGGCTCGAAAGAGCCTATTCAAAAAATAATTTTATTAACAGTGGTTACAATATTAGAGAACTGATATAATTCCTCTTGATCCTTATATGGATTTAAATCAAGAGTTTACAAGGTGCGAAAATCAAAGGTTTCAGTCAAATGGGAGACCCCTGGGGGGATTTGAACGCTCCTGAAGACTCTTCCGAACAGAAGCTTCCTTTAATTTCTGTTACACCTGATAAAAAATAGTGAGCATGTTAGAATAAAATATTCCCAAAATCACTTTAAGAGTACCTTTGGATCAGCCTACCTTATCTCAAAAAAAATGAAGTTAAAACTAGCTAAACAGGTGAAAAAGGAACCAAGGAAAGCAAGCTTTCCTTGGGATATTGGATTGCTGTTTGCGCAGACAATGAAATATGCACTGATATTGCAGAATATTAAATTTTATCATACAGCAAATGAACTTACCTTAACAGCAAGCTACGAATTTTCACTAAATTGCTTGCGAAAATAAGGTAATTTTAGCTAGATCTCTTAAAATTGAACTTTATGTGCAAAACAAAACTAAGATATAGACTTAGGAGGGGATATTACTAACTATATATATGTGTTTTTTTCTTAATGAGATATATCATAGTAATAAGAAACCTTTAAAGTAACCAGTTTGAGGAAAATTTAAGATTTTTAAAGGAGAGAAAGGGGAAGAAAGGTGCTTGTTGTTGAAGCAGATCTGCAGAGAAAACTTGGTAATGAAGCACCAAGGGGCACGATCTTAGCAATCTCTACTGGAAATCAATGGAATCAAACCTGAACCATAGATATTCTAGTCACGGCAAACCTGTAAGCTACAAAACAACTCCTGCAAACAGAACTATCAAATCTGAAGATACATATGAGAAGGGGATGATACAACATGCAAAAAATCTTATTTAACATACAAGTATTAACTCATTCAAACATAAGCAGAAAATAGAAGTAAGTAAGCTTACTTACAATGATCTATCCCTATGATCTCAATAACCATTCAGGCAGACAATAGTTAAGTGCGAAAAATTGAAAAAATAGCAGTTTCACCTCGAATGCAGCATGACAATGAAAATCCACACATGAAAGGTACTCCACAATTGAGCCTCCAAAGCTTCTCTTTATTTCAACAAATGAAGATCAATACACAGTTACAATGGCAAGCCCTTCAGTCCAGCTCTAACTATCTTGGAAGAGGGAGTTGTGCCTGGATATATACAAAAACTAAGAGATCCAGCCCAGGGGGGCGCAAATCCCAAGGAGACACATCAAATCAGCTGAAGGAGAGTCCATCAATGCCTAATCTGTGTCTAGCTGAGCCAGATCTGAGTCTCACTGAGTGCAACTGTCAATCGGGGGGCTGATCTGACTAACACCTCAACCTGTTGACTGAAGCATCCACCAAAACTCATCCAGATGAGCCAAAAACGTGTGGAGGAGAGAGGGAGGGCGAAATTCCCCATAAAGGATGTTGAAGATCAACTCTGGATCTGATTTGATCACCTCCTTCAGTGAAGGATTTGTCAGATCCAGTTAATCTGCTTTAGATCTGACTGATTTCAATCAAATCGGCTGAGAATCCACTGATTTATCATTTTGGATTTGCTCCATTATTCATCAATTTATTAATTAAAATAATCAATAATTGATTTCTGGGGCTTTCTGACCTAAGTGATGGAAAATCACTCAAAACTAGGAAATAGTGGGTCCATGGGTTTACATGGTGCTCTTAGCTTGAAAATGAGCACCTACATGACTGAAATTGATTATTTGGCCCACTTTTATTACAAAATCAATTTTTCCAATTAAACTATTAGAAAATAGCCTAAGTTTTGGAAAAATTAAATTTTTAATAAAAAAACACTGAAAAAACTAAAAATTTGAAAAATTGAAAAACACCTAGGGGGACTTAGACATGTTCATATGACTCAATCATGATTTCTAGCATGCTTATACATTGACACATTGACTCTAATAACCTCAATAGGCCTAAATGCCAAGCCGACCACCCCAACTTTGAAGGTATGGAGTGAAAAACTCAGAAATTATCAGTCGTTTATTCAACGACCAATAATAACCAAGGGAAAAAACACCCTGGGATGATCGGATTGACAAATAAAGTCTAAGAGACCGAGTCTTTTACAGAAACTATCATGCTAAAACATTTATTACAATTCCCCCATGGGGTATGAACATGTGATATAGTACAACACAACTTCCCAGAAGCAAGACTGAAGGTCTTCTAAAGTCCGAACAAGTTATCCTTGTCCAGTTCACCAGGCTCACTTGATAAAAAACCACTAAGTACAACTTAGGTGGTAACAAGTCACAAGTCTACCAAACCTAAAGATTGATCATGAAGGAATATGTAAAGGATGTGCGAAAGGAAATAACTGAGACGAATCAAGCTGAGACGAGAATGTGACCAAATCTAAGACAAATGGGATTTTAAGCATTCCCATATCAAATGCTTTCCTCCACTTTAATGGAAACTAACTCACTTTTTCCACTCTTGGAAGAGAATGAAAGAAAAAAAGACAACAGAATGAAAGGAAAAGCAACAACTAAATGAAAGAAAAAACAACAACTATAATTCTTAGGAAATAAGACAGTACATAAGCTGAGACTCAAAGAACCAACCATAGGCAATAAGCCAATAAGGAAACTCACACTAGAATACCATAACACTATAAGATCATAATGATATGACTCCATTATTTTCAGTTGGATATCAAAGAGAAGGAGATTCGATCCTGCGACCTCAACCATTTGGATACGAATTTTCTGAAGGAAAAGTTTCATCCTCATAACTAGCATTATCATCGTGGTGTGCTCAATTTTCTCAAAAAACACCCTGTAGTTCCAAAAGATAGCTAATGTTTTACCTTGCACACATGCATATGACTTGTTTTGTAGCCAACCAAGAAGGCCGCCTTTGGGGAAAGCGAGCACGCAATAAGCAAGAAAACACAATGAAATCAGAAAACCATGAAATCTTTCCTATACTTTTCTCCTCACCTTTAAGGGAATTTTTAGTAGGTAAATTAGTTTATTCTTAATTTCTATGGTATAGCACGAATCATAATCAAAAGAAATTCGTATGAGAATTAAAATAGATATATATATATAAAAATCGAACCAACACTTTTGTTAGACTTTAGAAATGTTGAAGTATTAAATCTACATCTATTAGTGCTTCTAGTCTTATTCAAATTTATTAGGATCTTTATATGAAATAATAACAAGCACAACAAAATATCCAAGATGCACAAGGAAAAAAAGATACACAAGACACAAAGATTTTCTTTGGGAAAACCATAAAGGATAAAACCCCGCAAACTTCCTCATAATAGTTTCTTCGTTAGTAAGACAATATCATAAGATGTAAAAACCCAAGTATAAGAAGTCTTATGTAGCTCTCTCTCTCCTCCTTGATCTTCTCTCTCTCCTCATGCGAACTTTAGTGAGTGAGTGTGTGTCTAAATTACGGAGGGTGCCTCCCTGTTTATACACATCAAGTGATTGACCTCCTAAATTTATTGGGATGACCTCTTACCCTACTATGTCCGACTTCACCTAGGGAAACTCCAAAAATACATTTCATTATATTAAACTAGGGACTACTGCCCCGAATTATCACAAGGGTTGTACATAAGGGACCATAGACAATAATGGCATCCTGAAAGGAGGGAAACACATCTCCAATGGGGGTACACAAAATACGATGATACTATACATCAAAATATCTTCTGAAGTTACAAATACAACAATACTCCCTCTTAACTAGGAAGGTATTCTCTCGCCACAGTCATCAACACATCTGGTCACGTCATCATCATCGAGTCATCATCGTAGCTTCTTCCATAGTCTTCATTTTGTCGATCATTGAGGAGTGACATCTGTCAGATCTATTTGTCATCGAAAGTTTTTACAATGCTAGCCTTGTCTCATGTTGGGTGTAGGCCTAGTCCTCATCTAGGTCTTCATCATATCCACAAGCAAGCCATCACATAGGTACAACCCAGGACCATTCATTACATTGCTATTGCAACCACCTGTGTCTTCTACTGTCATCTCATCATATCCAGATCGTCTCATCATCATACACTAAGCACATCCCATATGCATATCACAGACCACCTATGTTCTACCAACATAGGAGCAAGCTAGGACTTATTTACGTCACCAAGAAAACTTGTGTCTTCCACTATGTAAGAATATCCTAGGAGCACACTAAGTGCATTACATCTCACGAGCAACCTACGTTCTAAAAACATATGAGCACACCATGACTCATTACGTGTCAACGATCACCTGCTTCTACTACTACATGAGAACCGCCCAGGCACACACCAAGTTCCTTGTGACCTATCATCATCTCCAACATGGGAACACACACAAGGATTGATTATGTCCAAGAACAACCTATGTACCACGCCAGGACTTCTATGTTCAAGGACAACCTCAAGTATTGATTACATCTAAGTAAAATATGTGTACCACGCTAGGAACGATTACATCTAAATACAACCTTCCAAGACTCATTACATCTAAGGAAAACCTGCATATCACTCCAGGACTAATGACATCCAAAGACAACCTGACAAGACTGATTCCGTCCAAGAAAAACCTGTGTACCATGTCAGGACTTTTATATTTAAGGTAAACCTGTATACCTTCCCATGTGAGATCTCATGCATCTACATCTTCCAATCTCTCGTCATCTCTAGCATGGAATCACTCCAAGACTAATTGCGTCACCAAGACAACCTACGTCTCCAACCATGCTAGAACTTGTCACTCACTCTTTCTAGAGACCTCATTCTGGATCACACCAAATCTCTCTCTAAATTACTCGAACTTCAGTATGGCTAGAGACGTGGTCAACACATCGACTATCTGCTCATCCGTCTCCACGTACTGGAGCTTCACTTCTACTCTCTACACCATATCTTGGATGTAGTGGAACTTGATATCAATATGCTTCGAATTGTCATGGAACACTGGGTTCTTTGACAACTTCACGCAAATCTGGTTATTGCAAAAGATACAAGTCGCCTCTAACTAGAGATCAAACAAATTAGATAGTAGCTTTCAAAGCCATACTACCTCACAACCGGTCGAGCAAGCTGCAACAAAATCTGCCTAGGTTGTACTCAGCGCTACACGAGATTGTTTCTATTAGAATTTGAATGCCATTTAGATCTTCAAGCAGATAGTTCTAATAATGTTTGCAGTAAATGGAGAAAGAAGATACAAACTGAACAAAACAAACCACACAGGAAACGGATGAGTATTGCTCAAGAGATTACAGTATCATTCACAATAAAAAAAATCTGGTGTTACAATAGTTTGCATAGGAAAACAATTCGAATGCATTAGGTAGCAATTCAAATCTATTCATTGGATCTAACTATATCTAACTGACCATCTAACTCATGGTGTCTCAATCAATGTTGGATTTCAACATATCAACTCTGTCAAAAACCCAAAATTTCATAAAAATTTAAAATTTTTAAGATAACATAAAATGTCTGAATACGCAGTTTACTAACTACTAGCGGTTAGCAGAAAATGAAACAGTCTAACATTTAGTATTAATCAGTTTCATATTACGATAACTAATACAGCTTTCATTTTCATAATGTATATAAGATTGACCTGCATTCAACTTTCTTTCAGTTTTACTAACAAGTTTACTTTTGGCAAGTAGGTGAAATCTATCTTTGAAAACTTGGGCTTACTTAGCATTTATGCTAATGCAGATGGACTACCGGTTCTTACAGGCTCAACAGGTAACGATCAATCAAGTAGAAGTTAATTCATAAGGTAGCAAGAAGTAATTCTGTTGCATGTTAATATGCTAGTAAATAAACTGATTATTCTTAGCAAGCTCTGATGAGGTAACGTATTTGTTTTCTTTAGACTTTGTTTTTCTCAAACCGTATTAAAGTCAAATATAAAGATCGTTATCTTTATTCCACTTAGCGAAGCAAAAGATATTTACAGTGAGCTTAGAGCTCATGTTCTTCATCTTACATTTACTTCTATTTTAATATGCTTATAACGCTAATGTTATATTTATCCGTACTACCCTTTTTTCATGGAAGTACTTCTATCAATCTTGATAGTAAAGATTTCCAACAGAGTACATGTTTCTATTTTGTCTCTAACTTACTAGTTATGGAAATTATCAACCTGTTGCTTGTATGTAAATATGCTCATCATCAAGTTATAAACTTCAGTACTTACATTATCGCCTTGCTGCATGTATTATTGTAACAACATACATTACCATATTATTTAATAATGTACCAATTTGATTGTTACTTGCATCCTGTAGGAATCTTACTACCTGGAAATCTCTTTGACATTATAAGTTGGGTCATTGTAATTAAATGCATCATCTCAAGATGGAATACTATCTACCATCACTTTCATAAGTCTAAGTCATAGGTAAATATATTATCAGTGTTATTCCAATAATTATAAACCTTGAGCATGGTTTATTCCATTGTAAATTTACTATTATCATGTTGCCTCACTTATAACAAGTTCTTGTTTATAATAACTATTATGGTAGATTTTTCTACCTAGAACTTCTAATCTGAAGTCTACCCTAATTGAAACTAATATGACCAAGATTCTTATACTATGCTAAGAACAAGCAAACATAAACAATCACAAACTATCTTTGCCAAATAATGATAGGGCCTATTATTAATATTATTGACAAGTTGAGTATACAAACTATTAGTTGTGACAGCTTACACCAAGGTCGAGCCTTGTGATTGTTTAATTGTCATGGTTTAAATACCTTTACTCTTGTATTCAAACAACATATATTATAACTATTCTAAACCATTGGTTTCAAATAATAAAGTTTGAACTTCAATATAATATTTAAATACTTTATCTTCGTTTTGCAAAGTATACATATTAATTGTTATTTGGAAAAGTTCTAATGCATGGTTGACTTTGGGATTGTTCTAAAGACAAGGTTGTTACAACCATACCCGATGGTCAACGTTATGAAATCATCGTTAATCAAAATACAATCTTCGAAACTATTGTATACAATGATATAGTTTTTGTGTTATCATTGGTGAATAATATATATACGCACTCCATAGTCATGTGCATAGTTTGTTATTATATCATTGTATTAATATTTCGATGATTGGAAATGCAGATGACTATAGACCAAACCCATGCATGGTTGAAATATTTGGAGGCATGTGGATTGCTCCCGTCCATGCATTGGTGACTTAAAAGGGTTGGAAACCCTATTCTCTTGTCATTTGTCTCCGAGGGTTTCGTTGGCCTGCGGGCTGCTCTGTGTGATTGTCTTGGCGGCCATTAGAGGTTGTTTCTCTGTCTTGCTTACTCTGTGGCTCATATTTGTTGCTATGAGGTTTCAATACTCAGTCTTTGCTTGCACACCGTCAAGCTTGTGAATCTTACTGCGTGAATGGTTATTCATTTATGTGTTTGGCTCTTGGCCTGTCAATAGTTTTAGCTCTTCTCTTCACGTGGCTTGTCACAGCTCTGTAATACCTAAGCTTGTTGACCCCGTCTCCAATCCAGGGCCGGGGTAGGGGTTTATATCCTTCTCTACGTAAACTACTTAAGTTGATAACAGCTTCGTTGATGCTCGAATTATTCTTCTTACTTGCAGGTAAATACAACTTAGTTTTTAATATGAATAACTCACTGTTAAATTGTTATTACAGTTAGGTTTTCAAATAGAGACTGAGATTTGTACTAACGCACAATAATGTGCTCTTTGTAGGGACTCGTGACAACTCTAAACTTCAGTGATGAGGAAAACGTTGGCTAGCTTCAGTGGACTCGTGGCCCCAACTGGTAAGCTCTGAGTTCAAAAATGGGTTTTACCCTACTTGTAAAGAGGGTTGTTGAAGGTGAAACACAGTGCTTGGAAGCCTGTCCGGTTTCTTCGTTAGATAGGAGGTTTTAATAAGTTGTTTTCCAGTTTTTATTTACAAACCCTCGCTATGATGCTGGGTAATACCGGCCTTTGAGTTGTGTTATGTATTTTGGTTAATTTTTTAGCCTTACGGCCCTACAATGTAATACCATTAGTTTTTAAAAAGGATTTTAACTTCGAGCTCTGTCTCGTTTTTGCAATGATTTTGTAACCTTGTAAATTATGATACTGTGTAATTAGGGTTTTTCCTTCTTCAACTGTCAGTGAAGAAAATTACTATTTAAGATATCTTTTGTAAGTAAATATTGTTAAAGTGAAGACTGTAGACCAGTCGTAATGTAAAATTTATAGTTTTATACTTACCTGTCCAGAATATAAGAGTTAGGGTTTAATGGAAAGAAAACCTTGTATAAAATATATTCTTAAATTAATTAATACTTAGGCATTGTTTCTTGTTTCTTCAGTTTTGCTAATACAAGTGTATGGTTGTTTATTAACCTATTAACTGTATATTTATTTACTTGTTTAAAAAAGTTATTTGTTTTAAGAAAAAGACTGTAAACAATCTACAGTATATGCTGTAATCTTCTTGTAAAGTTTATTTACATATTATCAATGTAAATGGACTAAAAATTAAATAAATTAAATAATTTAAATGTTAGGGTTTCGACCCTCAAGTTTTTCCTTCACAGGTTATAAGCATGTCTGGTAAATATAAAATAGTTTCTAAATACGTAAATTCTTAGTTTTATATTATTTAATGTTTAGATCTACATTTGTTTTTATTTACTATTCCATAACATAGAATTTATTCAGAGCTCTGTAAAGAAATAGAAGGTAAACTCTATAACTTTATTTACTTTTCATAAATGAAGGGTTTATAACATAACCCTAGTCTGGTTTATATTAAGTAATAGTTTAAGATTTAGTTGATAGTTTTAAAACATAAACTGTGTGGTAAAAAACTTGTATATATACCTATATACTATTACTGTAACTCTAATGTAGTTTTACTGTTTCTTTTATGCATTTTTATTTAGTTATACTAAATAAAAACAGTAAACACAAATAAATCATAACAAAGTTTTTCCTCCATAATATTTCAAACATTGAGATAAATTTACTCTGCTATCTACAGATACACCATCCTATCTACTATTTTCATTCGCTTATCTACTTAAAGCATTCTATCTGTGCTAGAGTACGACCTGGTTTCTAGGTGTGGAAAAACACAGTTTAGAAATTTATTTTCATTCTAACACATTATCCTCTAAATCCATTTCATTTCTATAACAATCTAATAAGAATACTAAATCTAACATTTCTCAAACTGTACTATTAACATTCATATAGCAGTTTAAACTAAGATTTATTTAACTAACACAGTAAAATAAAATAACATAGAACTTATTGAGTATAGACGACAACAGCTTTAGGAGGTCGTTCCTCCCTACCAATCTCCTAGAGAGTGCTCAAACAACGCTTCCTCAAGACCCCCAAGCCTGTTCCTGGTCTTCTTGGTTGAGAACTGGTGGAGAATGCAAATAGTAGAACCCTCTATCAACTGACTAGTTCGATACCTCATGAAAATACTCTGCTCTCAGCAGTATGATCTTCAACTTAAAAGTTGCACTAGATCAATTAGCAGTTATCCCCTCAAACACTTTCCAAATTTCCCTTCCATTAAATTTCTCTGAAGTACATTCATTCAACCTAAAATGATCACTTCTCTAGAATCAGCAGCTTCAGCTCTCTTCAATGGGAATTTTTATAAAGATTGCCTAGGTCTTTTGGGTCAATTTTCATTAATTGAGCCACCTGCTCTGATTCCACTTTCTTGGGGAATCATGCCCACAAATGTAGGGAAGTTGCCACCTACAACAGTTGGAAGTGGTTTGAGGATGCTGCCACATGTCAATTTTCTCTCCACCCAGTCTCCTCCACCAATTTGACCAGTAAACACTCTTTTAACAGCTCTCCTGAGCTGTTGTCTCCTCCTTTATTTATTTATAAATAAAATATTCAGAATTTACATTAAATATCCTTGACCCCACTAGGTCATCAATTACAACTTAGCATAAAATTTAACATATTGTTCCTTAAACAATATAAAATTGTTTTTGCAAAATTGGGGTATGTGACAAACTCCCAGATGTCCAACAACTCAATCAATCAATGATAACTAGTTAACTCAATGCAACTGAGTGTGGTAGGTGGGAAAAAGGCGCCTACTCCACATGCAGCCATGCATTATCCATGCATAACTAGCGCTAGCTAACTGATTGATATCTAACTAAAAGTAACTAGGGGCTAACTGAGACTAACTAGTTCCAACTCCACCCAATTGATGGAGGCTGGTGTCGGGATTCCTAGTGGCTCCTAAAATGTAGGGATTGGTCTACGAGGTGCCCAAACATATGCATGTACATGCAGTAAGTGGCAGTTAACCTCTAGCAATTTTCCCCACACTCTAGTGACTGGTACATATGGCCCCATTAGGCCAAGTGGACCCAATTAATTAATTAAGGTTCCTAAGTTAGGCTAAATAATCTAATAGACAGTATGGTCAAGGGAGGATTAATAATCCTAACAACCCCCCCCCCCCCAATTCCTAACTTGGACAATTGTGGGCCTTGGTAACAAGACCATAGGTCACCCAAATACAATCTAAAAGACAGTAAAAAATGTTGCTTAATACAACCAAGGAAATAAGGGAAAACCTCATGGGAAACCCCCCCCCCCTCCTTCAAAATAAGCAGAAATGAAAATTTTGAATAAAAACTTGTGAAAAATTTTGCTGCTATTTGCAGCACTATGCAACAGCAGTATCTTGGTTCTTCTGTGCAAGTGAACCCATGAATCCAAACAAAGTGCTTATGTCTGGAGGAATCTTCCTCTTTGGAAGAAGAATAATGTGCCCAACTAAATCAGGAATATAGACGGCTGCAGGATGAAAACTGTGTTGGAATATATTATATTCCTTGGAAGGTAATAATGTCTTTGTATTATGTCGGAAGTTGTCTACAATCTTATGTAAAAGAGTAATACATTTAACCCATAGTTATATGGTGTTGTATTTACTTGTGTAGAGTATTTGTCCATGGTATTGTATTAAGAGATGTTATTTTGGAGAATTATATTATCCCACGTGCAATATGTGAGAGTAATTCCTTCTCATCTCTTAGTATATAATAGGGTCAAGTGAGTCTCTACATATCATGTATTCTTGATGTAGCAATGGTACTATTGTGACACTATTCCACATCGTCTATATTCTTTGGGGTATTTGTGCTTTGCTCTCTTGTAAGATTGGAGAAGACATTCTGGAGATCACAGAAGACTACCTTCTCATGGATGTGACCCATTAAGGTGAACCACGTATATCAGTTTTCTCTTGTCCTTTTCTTTTCTTGTTCTTATCTTTTATGATATGTTGTTGGTTGCTTAGATAGGTTAACTAGTTTAGCTTGACTCTACTATTCTAACATGGTATCAAAGCGGGTTGCTATGATCTAGTGCCTTCTATAACTTTCAATCAATAACGATTATCATTTGGGCATTGTCATTTTGTTCTAGATTTGCTTTCTATCTGGTAGCCATTAGGCTTCTCTTCAGATATGGGCATATTTCTGTATTTTTTTTTACCATAACCCTAACTTGTTGTGTAAGATTTTTACAAAAAAAATTCAAGGGTTTCTTGATGTTTTTTCTGTAGATCTACATGATTTCGAGGCTCTCCTCAAGGAGATCTTTCTTCTGATTATAAAAATGGCAGTTATACAAAATGGTCGTAACTTGGCCAGTGTTTACCAAAATTTTTATTATAACCTATTTTTGGAATTAGAAACGTCATTCTGGATCCACCCACATGACCAGAACAAAAAACTAGGCATTTCTGGGCTTCCTTTCGGTAATAAAAACATCATTTATACAAAAGGGTCATAACTTGGTCATTTTTTACGGTTTTTTTATTACAACTTGTTTTTGGAATTGGAATAGCCATTCTGAATCCATTTATGTGATCAGAACAAAAAACTAGGCATTTATGTGCTTCCTTTCGGTAATAAAAATGGCAGTTATAAAAAAGGGTTGTAACTTGGTCATTTCTTATTATAACTTGTTTTTGGAATTAGAAACGTCATTCTGGATCCACCCACACGACCAGAACAGAAAACTAGGCATTTTTGGGCTTCATTTCGATAAAAAAAACATCAGTTATACAAAAGGGTCGTAACTTGGTTATTTTTTACCGTTTTTTTTATTATAACCTGTGTTTGGAATTGGAACAGCCATTCTGAATCCATCTATGTGACCAGAATATAAAACTAGGCATTTATGTGCTTCCTTTCGGTAATAAAAATGGCAGTTATAAAAAAGGGCTGTAACTTGGCCATTTCTTATTATAACCTGTGTTTGGAATTGGAACAACCATTATGAATCCATCTATGTGACCAGAATATAAAACTAGGCATTTATGTGCTTCCTTTCGGTAATAAAAATGGCAGTTATAAAAAAGGGCTGTAACTTGGTCATTTCTTATTATAACATGTTTTTGGAATTGGAACAACCATTCTGGATCCACCTTCGCGATCAAAACAGAAGACTGGGATTTTCTGGGCACATTTTTTTCACAGGGTTGTAAGTGAAAGTTTCTCCTCTTTTCTTTACTGTGTTTCTAACTGTGCTTTTGCAAATATAGATCAGTAAAGTGTAACTATTTTCAAGTTCTTCACTATTTTTCTGTCATTTTTCAGTATTAGGGTTTCCACGGGGTTTCTTATTTCTTGACAAATTTTCACTCATTATGACTTCCGAAGTAGCTTCTATTCCTGAATTAGTTGGTTCTAACTATCTTGCCTGGAAGAGAAAGATGCTTGATGTTCTCGGGAGTAAGAATCTTTGGAGGCTAGTTAATGGTGAACACAAGACACCTACTGATGCTAATGATTTGGCTATATGGGAAGCTAAAAGTGATCAAGCAAGGGGGCTCATTGGTCAAACTGTTGCAGATAGTCTTCAGGTAAGTATTGAGGCAGAAGACAACCTGGTTCAGGTATGGCAAATTCTTTCCTCTTTATTTGATAATCGGATGATGTTTCTGCATATTATCTTGAAAAGAAGATCTTTGACCTCAATGAAAGAGTTGAGTTATATCTTGCTGAATTGAAAAGTTTAAATGAGAAATTAAATAGTTGTGGTAAAGATTACAAGAAAACTGACACTGCTCTTATTATTCTTATAGAGCGTAAAATGTCATCTTGTTTTGATATGTTCATCCAAACTAGGAATAGAGCTCTAGAATTGTCTCAAAGTAATACGAAGCAAAACTTTTGATGATTTGTGTTAAGGATTGATCAATGAGCAAGAAAGGTTAATTGTTTCAAGACAACTCACACCTAATAAAGCTCTAACTGCACTTAATAAGAATCATAAGAAAAGTTTTAATAATGCTAAAGGTTCTAATCCTTCTAATACTAATTCTGGACATGCTTCTAATGAAAATAGTAAACAGAAGAAAGTGTATGATCATTGTAAACATTGTGGTAAAATTAACCATCCTGAAAAGAATTGTTTTAAAGCAAAATGTTTGATGGCTAAAGCTAAAAAAAACCTCTAATGACTCTCAAGTAGCTTTATGTGCATATGTTGTTTTTCCTAATAATTCTTCTTCTAACGTGGAATGGATAATGGATTCTGGTGCATCTAAACATATGAGTGGTGATGCTTCTTTATTTACTTCCTATGACAATCATAAACACATATCTCGAAAATTTTTTATAGGTGATGGTAAACAACTTTCCGTAATTGGTTCTGGCAATGTTAATGTTACTAATGGTCAATTGGAAGATGTTTTTCATGTTGAACACATGCCCATTAACTTACTTTCTATTTATCGTGCTTGTCAAAAAGGGTTTAAATTTGAAGCATGGCCTGATAAATATGTTCTTAAAGATATCAATCAAAATTTCAAAGTAGTTTCTTCTGGTCCTGTTGATCATACTGTTGGTCTATATAAATTTGTTGGTTTTAACTCAACCAAAAGACAACATTTTTAATCCTATGTTTCCCACGCTGATGAACAAAGTAAATTATGGCATGAAAGACTAGGTCATTTGAATTATGGTAAAATGCAATTGTTAACTAAAATGGTGCATGGCTTGCCTCATATTTCTTCTACTATCGGTGTTTTGGAAGGTTGTGTTCTTGGTAAACATCATAGAGAAATGTTTGAGAAAGGTAAAGCTTGGCGTGTTAAAGAACCTTTGCAATTAATTCATAGTGACATTTGTGGTCCTCTTGAAGTTCCCTCTTTATCTCATACAGTCTATTTTCTTACTTTTATTGATGACTTTAGTAGAAAATCATGGGTTTATTTCTTGAAAAATAAAAGTGAAGTTTTTTCAATATTTCAAATTTTTAAATCTTTGGTTGAAAATGAGTCTGGTAAGAAGATTAAGACTTAATATCATATAATGGGGGGGAATTTGTTAAGAATGAATTTGAAGCATTTTTATCCAAACATGGTATTCAACACCAAAAGGTTGCACCTTACACACCTCAACAAAATGGTGTTGCTGAAAGGAAAAACATAACTTTAGTTGAAATGGCTAGATGTATGCTTTATTCTGAAGGATTACATAAAAAAAAATTGGGTTGAAGCTGTAAGTTGTGCAAAATTTATTTTAAATCGAGTTCCTACAAAATTCGTTAAGCATGTTACCCCCAAGGAAAAATGGAATGGTCGGAAACCTGATATTAGTAACTTTAAGGTGTTTGGTTGTGAATGTTGGGCTCATATTCCTGACAATAAATGGAAAAAGTTAGATCCCAAGTCTCACAAATGTATATTCATTGGTTATTCTGAGAATTCTAAGGCTTATAGGTTATTTGATACCTCTACTCAGAGTGTTATCATCTGAAGAGATGTTCACTTTGTTGAAGTATCTTCACCACCTAAGTCTATCGAACCTCATGTTACACTGAATATCCCATTGTCTCTTGTTACTCCTATCTCGGTTTCTTCTTCCAGTTATGTGCCTGTTGTTGATCCTAGTTCACCCTCTTCTTCAAGTATTCCACCTAAATGTACTAGAAATGAAGAAACTTCCATTTCCTCTAACCTTCATGTTTGGGCCCGAAAAACTCTTGAATCTGCAGGTAGTGAGGTCAGTAACCCTTCCGACCCTCATAGAACTAGATCTAACTTTGCCCTTATGACCAAAGTTTTGGCCACAGATGATCCTACCTCTTATGCTCAAGCTCAAGGTAAACCTCAATGGGAACAAGCTATCACTGTCGAGTATGAGTCTCTTATGAAGAACAAGACTTGGTCTCTTGTTCCTCTTCCCATTGGTAAGAATTTAGTTGGTTGTAAATGGGTTTATAAAACTAAGGTCACTGCAGAAGGATGGATTGAAAAGTATAAATCTAGGTTAGTTGCAAAAGGTTTTAATCAACTTGAAGGTATAGATTATAATGAAACTTTTTCTCTTGTTTCTAAAATGAATACAATAAGAACCATTTTATCTATTGCTTCATCTTATAAATGGGAAATACACCAAATGGATGTTAAAAATGCTTTTTTAAATGGTGATCTTAATGAATAAATTTATATGCAACAGCCTCCTAGTTTTATTAATGCTGAATCATCAAATTTAGTATGTAAATTACACAAGTCTTTATATGGTCTCAAACAAGCACCTAGGGCTTGGTATGATAAAATTGATGCATATTTTTTTAAGAATGGTTTTCAGCGTTGTATATCTGATCCAAATCTGTATGTTCAGAACTTTGGTACTAATATTCTCATTGTTGTTTTATATGTAGATGATCTAATAATCACAAGCAACCAACTTACATTAATTCAAAATCTAAAAAGTGATCTTCAAAAGTAGTTTGAAATGACTGACCTTGGTTTATTGCATTATTTCTTGGGTCATCAAATTTGGCATATGGCAGATGGTATGTTTCTCTCTCAGCCGAAGTATGCTACAGACCTGTTGGCTCGTTTGCATATGAGTGATTGTAAATCTGCTTCTACACCATTTCAGTCTGGTGTAAAGTTAACTGTTGAGTGTACCACACTGCTTGTTGATGCTACTCTTTATCGTCAGCTTGTAGGCAGTTTGATATATTTAACTCACAACCGACCAGATCTCTCTTTTGTCGTCAGTTTGGTTTCTCGGTTCATGCAACAACCTCATGAAATTCATTGGCAGGAAGCTAAGAGGATTCTGAGATATTTACAGGGGACATTACACTATGGTGTTTTTTATTTGAGCAGTATTATAATTTCACTCTCTGGTTACATCGATTCTGATTGGGCAGGTGAAAATTTTGATTGACGGTCCACTGCAAGTTATGTATTTCAACTTGGTTCAAGTCCGATTTCTTGGTCGATCAAGAAGGTGAATACCCTTTCTTTATCTTCATGTGAAGCAGAATATAGAGTAGCCAAAGAAGCAACTAAAGAAGCAGTTTGGTTATGGCATGTTCTTATAGAGCTTGGTCTGGCTCTGAAATCGTCCACTGTGTTGAAATGTGACAATCAGGGTGCAATCCAGCTTGCTTATAATCTGGTATATCACTCCAAGATAAAGCATCTCAACCTTGACGGTCATTACATTCGCAGATTTGTGGCAGATGGTATTCTTTCTCTTCAGTATTGTCCTACCGAGAAGTAGGCACCAAATATCTTCACCAAATCCTTCACCGAGGTGAAGTTTTTGCATATTCATTCCTTGCTTGGAATGTGGAAAGTTGTCATCAAGGGGGAGCAATAATGACTCCTTCCTTCCTTAGTGTTAGTGTGGGCCCTTCTCCCAGCCATTATTAAAGGGGAGTGTTGGAATATATTATATTC
>LPNX010593408.1:469843-480048 GCA_001517045.1 Pseudotsuga menziesii | reverse complement strand
TATATATATATATATATATAACCACAAAAGTTTATAAATATATTAAAGAAACTTATATTCATACATTTTTATTAATTAAAAATATATATGCTAATAAAGAGACAATCACATGTATACTTGTCTATATACTATAATTTTTTTTCATAACGAAAAAACAACTTTATATTAATAAAAGTTGTGTCATATATGTACATCAAAAACAAAAACACTTTTAGTGTTCATTAAAACATCAAACTTCTACATTTGTCATACCTATGCATCATCATATTTTTGGAACATTCTCCATATAAAACAATAACACAATAACAGTTCACATGTTTATAACATATAAAAACCAAACTATTCTTCTCCCGAGAGTCCATATAAAAAAAATCACTAATCACAACCAACACTAATAACTAATGAAGAGTGTAACATTAGAAATACACATTTCCCATGCACATTGTAAGTTGGGATGAGCGATACAAGATAAGTATGTGACACACTGAGGAGACAATGTTATTGAAGGAGAAAATATGGTTCAATCTCAAACTAAACAACTAGATATCATTGCTAAACCCATAAATTAGAGGTGCTATAACCCATAAACTACAGGTGTTATAGGCCCAGACGCCACAATCACTTATGAAGTATGTTCTTATTACATTCTTTTAAAATTTTCTAATGACATATAGTCCTAACACTAATCACTAATGAAGAGTGTAGCATTAAAATATTATTTTGAAATACACATTTCCCACACAAGTATGGCTAATAATGGGGCAATGAATATAATGACTATGAGTGAAGTGATGACTATATATATATATATAACTAGCATCTGTACCAAGAGGTGTAAAGGAACAACGAGAGGATAAACATATGTAAAGTGAAAAGTAAGGTTAAGCTAATAAGATTTTGTTTTTTATAAATATTAAAAAAAAATCATGCAAACAATAGTACATTGCAAAATAGGAAAACACATTTACTAATAAAAATAGAGAATACTAAAAATTTCAGCATATAGCAAATCTATACAACAAAAATAAGATATTATAGTATATAGAGGGTGTGTGTTATTTCTTTTCATAACATAGGTATTAGAATTGATTTTGGAATAATTTCAAGCTAGCATTAAGAGTTTAGATACATTAATGTTTTATCATTGTCTTATGAAAGGGGAACAATCCTTTCCGTGTTACAAATTCCCAAGTTTTCTTTGAATCTTTTGTTGTGAAAAAATGTTGCATTTGACATGTATATAGTTTTGCATAGTCGATTGGAGAAGCTGCAAAAAAAACATATATAATCAAATAAAACAATTTTGACAAAATACATTTCAAATGCAAGTTGAAGCTGATAAAACATAAGAAATATGCAAATGTTTATTGATGTCAATGTTAATTGTTTTTGCAAGCTCAATGGAAGATAGGAAAAGCAATTCTTTTGTTTTGCATGGAAAATAATTCCAACAACACCTGCATGTTTTCTTTGTCACGGAACAATGTAGAGGATAAATGCTGGTTCAAAACCTAAACTCTACCACGAATAGAAGATGGACTAATACTTTGAAGGTATGATGGGATAACCTATGCATAAATATGTTGAAGTTATGATCATGATAAAACTTGGAAATTGAAAATTCAATTCACCTTTCTACTCAGAAATATATTAATAGAAGTAATGAAAAAAAACTTAAAAAACATTACCTATAGCTAAAGATCGTTTGGAAATAGCTGAGAAAAGGAAATGCATGGTGCAAAGAAAAAACTGAAACAAGAGAAAAAATGAATATAAGTCACCGTAGTGAACCAATGACTATGAACATCGTAACCAACCCTTGAAACTATCAAATAATATAACCAAGGCTGATTTTAAGTCCCCTTCTAGATTTATATGTATAAAAAATGGCTGAATCTCTCTGATATATAAGAAACTTTGAAGGAGATTTTATTAATAATATAATATGTATATATAAAAAATTTGGCGAATATTTCATTTTATTATATAATGTTGTAAAATATTGGAGAAAATTTCATTTTATTATATAATGTTGTAAAATCTTGGCAATTCTTTCACTAAGTTATAAGATATTGTAAAATATTGGTGAATATTTCACTTCATTATAAAGAATTGTAAAACCTGGCGAATATTTCACTGATTTATAAAATATTGTAAAACTAGAGGAACAACAACATTAGTCAAATAACATGAATCATGTCATCAACAACAGAACATGTAGACTCATGAGTCACAACTGGAAGGTGTCAGTGAAACACAACTACACTAACTAGATTAAGGGCAAATGGGGAATCTGCTTGTCATCTTGTCTCTTAATGGTCCAATGGACATGTGGGGACTTGAATCTTGAAAAATCGATCAACTGATAGAATAATACATTATGCTCGATCCTGGCCTCCACTAGCCAATTGAGGTTGTGGAGGCTAATACAATTATGCATTGTAATTATGCCAATTGATTATTGCATTAGATGAATGTTGGTCTCATTCCAATAGGTATCCTACGATCAATTCATAGGAACCTAGTGCATAGACCATTTTTCTCTTCGCTTATCTATGTATATCTCATTTATTTTTTTGAATAACGATAAGTATTTACAAAGAAAATATACAATCAACATAAAATACTAGAAAAAGTGAAGACAATTAATTCATGCAACTAAAAGGTAATAAAAACATCTTTTCTCAAAACCTGAATCAATGGAAATCGACTTAAATGAACCTTGATTCAATATACAACAAAGGGTTAAATCAAGAATCAAATGAGAACTAGAAGCATTCAAGGGAATAACACAATATTTAACCGAAATACACACAAAATTCAAAAATCGACAAAATGCTTCAAACAAAAGCAATAAACAAACCATAAAAATTTATCAAGATATTCGTGCTAAACACGAACATGGTTTCATGTACTTGAATGAGCCCATTCTTGATTAGCGAAAGTGTTGTCAAATTAGTTATTAATCCTTTAATGTTAGGACACTATCTATGTGAAGAGATAGATCCTAGTCCCAACTTTCTCAAATTCCAGCGTCATTTCTTGTCACATACAAGAAAGAGACATTGTAAAAGATAAATATCAAAACATCAATCTTAAAATAAGCTTCATGAAGGTAATGTAGCTCAAATAATCAACGTTACAACAAAAAAGTACAATGTAGAATATATTTTTACCTAAAACACAACCTCAAATTCACATATAGTAATCACCAACAAGGGTACATGGAACACCTAGACCAAAATAAGACTCAAGAGTCCCTCGTGTGTATTAGATCATATACAATCTTAGGTGAAATTCATTTTCCAATTTACATTCTGGCCCTGGTCCTCATTTTCAACATTCTGAACATGACCTTCTCTAGATGAACCGCCATTATGACTATCCAAAAAATTATGTTCCACATCAAGTTCATTAGAGAAAGTTGTTATATTGTCTTCTCCCCTTCTTTCATGATATGATTGCCAAAGAGCTAATTCCCTTTTATATGGAAAATTGTCAACCTCATACTTTGTTACATATAATCTGAAGCATGTATCCATAATTTTATCAAGCTTGTTCCTCAACTTTGACTTCAAGAATGCTAGTGCACTAAAAATTCTCTCATCCTCCACTGATCCCAAAATCATGGTTTGACATAAATTCGCTAATTTGAAATATTATGACATTCTTTGTCGTAAGATTTCACTACCACTGAGCTTACTCGATAATATTGTAATTGCACTATATTCTAGTTTATTATCCAACAAAGAAAATTGGTCCCACATTGTTGTAGAAAAGCATTCAGCTTGATATATCATTTTTTCTTGATCTAAAATACCTTGAATATGTTCTCCTTGTATCTCGGCCTCTCGAAAAAAATGGCTCTACATAATCTTGCATTTCTGTATAAATTCAACCTTTGAAGTATATGAACATTGACTATGGTTCCAATATTGAGGGTATACGATAGAAATGGCCTCCAACAATTCATCTCAAGAAAACCATTCTCTTATCTATGCTGATAGCGATTTTTCAATTTCTATCAAGTTGTGTCTCACTGAAATTACAACATCATGAAATCGTTCTCTTGACATAGTGCATTACTTAGTGTATCTTCCTATATTATCATTATAATAAAAGGGAACCATATTCCCACAAACTGCCCTACATAACATCCCTTTTTCATCAAACTTAAAAAAAATCATTATTTTCTATATTGATTATGTTATTCCAATTTGTAAATGTTATACCTGTAAAAGTCTCCGCCATAATATTTAAATTATCCAATGCAAGGCATGTTAATTTTCTTGCTCTTGTGCATTCAGAAATATACATCGTGCGACTCTGAGCCATGTTCACGAGGTTATTTATTTCATGAAGCATAGGAAGAATTCCAGCCAATATTAATAATGTCTCTATATCAGTTAGTAGAAAGAGAAGGTTTGATCTTTTTCTACACTTGAGTGAGGTTCATACACCACCCCTACCAAGGATGCATATTCATTGAATAGTATTTCAGTTGGTCCCTTCTGTGATATCCACATTGTATCAACATATTTTAATAGTTTTTTTCCATTTGTAACACCATCAAAAAAAAATTTAAACTCCAAAAATCATTTGGGACTCTGAAAAAAGTATCCATGGACCTCACATACAATATATTCAACCTTTTAAACCAATGAAAAGTTGCTCACTATTTTAAATGCAAGATTCATCCTATGAGCCATACAATGAATACTAAGCATATATGGTGAAACCGAGAGTTGTAGTCTAGCACAAAGGCCATTCCTTTGTCCTTGCATTGCTAATGCTCCCTCTACTCCAACACATACCAACTTTTTTGCAATAATGGAATGATCCATACTACCAATTTCCTCTCAAACAATTCAATGGATGGTTGCATTGCATCCACATTGACATTGGCATATTTTTATTGTGGATGTCTGATTTTTCTAGCATGACATGCAATCAACGTGAATAATTTGTGTAAGAGAAATATGATAAGCTACCTCTCACAAAACATTAAAATGAAATATAACGTCTTTTCTTCTTTTACAATATTTCCATATAATATTGATGATCCTCTTAATGTGTGATTCACAATAGTAAACATTTTAGAAACACCTATGCCAACATATTCTTTCAAGTTATACTTCACATGCCTTACAATTAAGGGTGTGTTAGTGACCAATACCACTTGAGTTCGAACATTATTATGTGATCAAAGACAATTTGATCAAGCAATTTATAAATATATTTATAATCCTAGAGGCCACTTGTAATGATCTTTTAGTCGTGACATCAAAAGTATAATTTCATTAGAGGAACATCACTCTCATTGCCAATATGTCTCCTACAAGGAATGCATAGGAACATTTGGTTTAGGTGCATGTCCAATAGTTATAAAGAGATGGAGCAATTGTATAAATGTCAACCACTTTATGGAAAGAACTCAACACAATAATAACATTTGGATTATATTGTGGTAATGAGGAAAAATATACACATCCTCGAGCAAAGTGACATTGTTGGGGTTTTTAATATCTTTTACTTTAATTTGTGTTGGATTGATTAAAAAACCAAAAGCATACTTAACTACTTTGTTTTCTTAACAACTATCACAAAATGGTTTTTGAGTCTATGGTTTAGATTTTGTTTTGAAGGTAGTTTTGAGTTGTTTTAGAGCATTGTATAGTTGTCTGTTGCATTAAAGTCCCAAGGTAGGAATTGTTGAAATCACCATGCTTGTTGACAATGTTGGGGGTATAAAGTAACCTATCTGCATCCCATTCCAATACTAATGATAACTTTGATGATTTTAGTGCCCTTAACAAAGTCATCAACTAATGAAACCATGACTTCTTAGTGTTCCTTCTCATGAGACAATGGAATGCTCGATGCAAATTATGTAATATTTTTAGGTTTAGAGGCAAAAAAGAATATGGTGAAATATAGATGGCTCTTTCATGGGGTCAATACCCTTTAGTGAAGTGTTCATAAATCCAAAAGATTTGTTTTTAGAATATTTTCATCTCCATTTATGGAATTAATAGAAAGTTTTATGCAAATTTTATATCCTTTAATTTAACCTTCTAATTCATACTTTCAATGACTTATGTGCAAAAATATTCATGACATTTGCACCATTATCTCTCCTTTGTTTTTGGGTATGGCATGATCTAATCTTTAGGATGGCCTATAATCATTTCTATGAATTAGTTTTACGAACGTTTTCTGAATTTTGGGGTTCCTTGCATTCCCAACATTTACTTACAAATTAAAATGCATACAAGAAATATAAAAGAAAAAAATACTACAAAAACTATGATGTTCAATGTGAACTTATCCTCCCCACATAGGTTTTATTCGTATAAGTGACATTTTGAGATCATAGTGAGTATATCGTTATAATGCATTTGGTCGTTGTTGTTAACACGTGCTTGTGCCTAAATAATCTAGGGATTACTTTTGGTACCATCATCGTAATCTGGGAGAGTCTCTGGGGATTTTCCCTGAAACATCTTTCCTTTCAAAGAAGCATGCACACACGCACATAGATATAGCTTACATAACAATAAAATACATGTATCTAGGTAAATTTCAATTATTAGTTTATTCATTAAGAATTTAAATTACAACATGAGATTCACCTTTTCCCTTAACTATGAACCAAAACATTGACAACAGAAAAAACATCAAAAAATTAGTATGGTTTTCAACTCTTGTTCCGTTCCAAGGGATCTGCCCAAAAATGTATCCAATGTTTTTCATCCAAGTGGTCTTAGAAGTGCACCTGGGTTCTTGGTAGGTGCATCCACTATAGTATTACCTCATAAGTGCACTTAAATGATCTTGTCACAAGTACCCATTGCAAGTGCACTAGCAAGTGTGCATAGAGTGCATTCGATAAGTTTCAACTAATAAGTGTGTCCAACAAGGTGCTTCCAAGTGCCCCTAATTGTCTTGTTCCCAATTGTTCCAAGGAGGTGTACCAAACGAGTGCACCAAGAAAAAATCCATCCATGCAACCTGCATTCATGTGTTCCTAGTTGATTTGACCCAAGTTAGTCCACCTAGTTGATATGCCCAAGTCGTATATAATTTAACGGGTTCCTCTTACCACTTTGTTCATCATGCACAATGCATGCTGGTAACAACCTTCTTTTTCTTAAAAAGTTATCTCCCAAAATTATCTTGGTATAACCAACTAATATGAGTCACTAATGTTTGAAATATGCCTAACCTTTGGGAAAGGGTTCCTAACATGTATGTGGTGTACCTTTCCAACAAGCCAAGGAACTCCAAAATTGACTTATCCAACCAGCAACCTTATTTCTTATATGGTTATGTCGATCAATGACCACTAAGGTGAATATACAATTGAGGTGCCCAAATCCTTTGAAGACTAGGGATTTATTTCAACATTATAGCTAAAAAATCCCCCAAAATAAATAAATAAATATTGCTACCTTGGTATTTAGAATCAAAATTTTGAAAGATAGGATATAGGGAATATTAAATATGACATTCAACTGCAACAAGCTTCACTTTGATGCTATGGAAATATGTACCCAACCCATAACAAAACACAATAAAACTCAAGGGATCATGCTTTCAATCTGAGCGAGCTAAAAGAGTGGTTTTGTGATCAACATAGTAGTGAAACCCTAACAAATGGATGGATCCTACATAAAAATGTAATGGTTGTGTGGATTATCACTATGAACAAGCCCAAAAATAACCACACTAGAGAGAAAACAAGAAAACATAAAATAGATTCATTAATTATTCACTTGGTCTAAAAGTGCTCATAGTTTTAAAATGGATTCATTTGAAACTAACTTCCCAACATAACTTAATAAACCAATATGCATACAACTAAGACTAACTAAAAAAATGACAAGTGAATGCCACCCTTCAGAAATATATATTCATATTTTTTTTATTAATGTATGTAAAATCAAATAAACAATTATTTCCATTCATCATTTTTTATTATATAGTTTTAAATATATATAGTTTATTATGTGATGTTTAATTAAAATTTACATTATCAACATTTCATATTATTTATCAATGTATGTGAAATCAAATAAACAATTATTTTTATTACATAGTTTTAAATATATATAATTTACTATGGTATTTAGATTATAATTTGCATTATAAATATTGTGTGTGTGTGTGTGTGTGTGTGTGTGTGAGAGAGAGAGAGAGAGAGAGAGAGAGAGAGAGAGAGAGAGAGAGTTAAATGTTTTTGCAGCTTCTGGATTTCCCTACTTTCTTCCTCGGATCTTCCACAATAGTCTTAATAGTTATCTGCGGACCAACATGCTTCTCTTTTGCTTCGGAATACACAGATGCATCATCTTATGATTTTTGTCTTTTTGGATGACAGTAGATATGGTAGGATCTATGTTATTGAACTTTGGTTTTTTCGGGACTTGCATCCTTCACAGCAGATGATGTCTCAGCTATTCACAGGACATATTTTTGACCATTTTGTGTTTCTATGCTAGAATGGAAAATTTGTTTTTATTACAGCAGTTTTCGAATGCAAGTATCTGCATATACATCTCTGTAAACTGTTTTTACTCGATTAATAAAATCTTATGGATTTTTTCCTTTGGAAAAAAATATATGAAAAATAAATACCAATTATATTTATTCACTTTTTTTATAATAATAAACTAAATGCTAATTTTATTTATTCACTTTTTTATAGACGTTTTAAAGATTTTTAATAATTTATTTTTTATTTTTCTTATAAATGAAATTATGTTAAAAAAACTAATTATATAAAAGATTTATTAAAATATTAATTATAACAATAAAATACTATAAACAAGGGAAACAGCAGCAATGCTGCTTATACCTGCCTCTTAGGAATATTTTATTGTAATATTGTATATAGTTTAAAGCTAAAAGTTGATGAAATTATGAAACATTCAAACTTGCAACAATGTATTACTTGTTTCCATTGTACTTATATGTCTATGTGAGATTACTTGTGGTTTATAGGTTGTTGCATTACTTGTTACTTCTTGTAAGTGTGACTGTTTATATTTCTATGTGTATATGAATTAATTAGTTATTAAGTACGTCCTTGAAATTAAAGATCCAAAATGAGTTTACTTGTCTTTGTTAATAGGAGAGCTTTTGTCACCACCAATAGCTGAGATTTCTAATTTGATGATGTTGATTTTGACGTTTTAGTTTTTCATGAGCAATCTTGCAAACAATAATAACAAATACAAGCATTGACTATGCCTATTGCATGATCTCTCACAATTTTGACCAATGTTTCAAATGCATAGTAAGATGATGACGATCAGCTAGAAAAACAAATATTGTTGTGTAGGGAAACAAATATTCTTATGTGTAGGGAAGAGTGTAATGTTATCTTACAAATTATGGGTCTAATCAAGATTAGTAAATGGTGCATGCATAGCGGTCATGCAAATTATATACACACTTGGATCTGTCTCTCTTAAGTTACTACTCTATGTTTTCTCCACATTTATATTGGGCCTTCATGGGACCAATCTCAAGCAAATCACATACTAATTCCACCCATAAATTGCACTAACAAGAAACAAATTCCCTTCACGATTTCTTTGAGAATTGACTATGCATAAAAAAAAACAAAGATTAATATTAACAAATTGGACCATTAAAAATAATAACAATGAATACCAATGATTGACCTTTTAGAGCAATGCCATACATATATTAAAGTTCTTTTTCCCATACATATATATGAAACTATATAAACGATTTGATTTATGAGATATTTCTCCGAAAATAAAGGAATAAAATGAGAATTGTTATGCTTTTGAGAATTGTTATGATAAATAATTGAGACAGATTTGACAGGATTTGAGAGTAAATCCATTAATAAATCATGGATAAACTGTGGTTTGATGCAATATATAAAATGAAAACAATGACTAAGATAACATGTTCTATAATGGATAATAATTTTACCAAGAATTAATGTAGATATTAGAACGGGACACCAATGAAATCTGTGAAGTTTGACGTATTATAATCTGCTAATTAATGTAGATATTAGAATGGGACACCAATGAAATCTGTGAGGTTTGACATATTATAATCTGCTATCACATTTTTTTGTTAAAAGAATCCATATGGAACCTATATTTGAAATTTCTCTTCTTTCTGTTCATAAAGTGCTTTGTCATTAAATTAATTATTTATTG
>LPNX010593408.1:465404-466757 GCA_001517045.1 Pseudotsuga menziesii | reverse complement strand
CTTATCGTATTCAGACGGCCTGAAGCTTGAACAGTAGGGAAGTCTGTTTGGCCTGTTTGTTGCCAGGCCTTAAACACCTGTTGCTTGCTCGATAGGTAGCTGAAAGATAATCGTTTAAATTCAAAATGCTACAGCGATTATAATGATGCCCGCTCTGGTCTCATCATCGGGCAATGCTTTCATAACTTGTTAAATGCAGCGGCGATTTAGGTCAATCGAATGGTAACACTGGATCATATCCTCCTAAAACTTCGCTGGGCTGCCTGAATATGTAAGACTTTTAAATTTACATCCAAACCTGCCATGTGGAGATCCACATATGTTTCTTATTCGTGACAGGATTATTAATACGCTAGCTTGCGTACTCACACTTAAAACCTGGAACACCTTTGTTCTAGGCGTCAATTAAGGTAGAAGCGCAATTTCTTATACCCTTTACAGGCTCGAGCTTACTGTAATCAAGCTTTGGACTTCATGAATTTATCAACAATTTTATTTTAGCTTAGTAAAATTTATAGTCCGGCATGAGCTATTGAAATTTCGATGATTTGTACATTGGAATGTGCCGTGTTCTCATCTCAACGCAGAACGCTATGCTAACTAGATAAACTTCAATTCAAGGTATTTTCATCTCAACATTTGGGATCAGGCTCCCACCTTCTAATGCATTCTGTCTGCTGTTTCAGGGTACCAAACTCCATTTGAGAAAACAAAGGATATGGCAAGCTGTAATGGAAGATCTTTTGGCACAGGGGACGGACAAAACCGAACATGTACGTTTTCCTGATTCTCAGCAACATTCTGTTTAGTGTGTATGTTTCGATCAGTTTTCTGTTATCGTAGATCGGGTAGATATGATACATTTGACTCATCAGGGGAGCATCGTAATCTAATTAATCACCCAAATGGTTCCAGGCATTGGCGATCGGCTGCTGGTAGGCGCCACGGTCCACACGGCAGCGGCAGGAGGCATGAGCCCAGACACACGGCAGCGGCAGGAGGCATGGGCCCAAAACGGCTGGCTCCCATGCTCAGCATGCAATCTGCCACTTGGCAATGGGATAAAAATTTGATTTTTTTAATTTTAAATTATGATGTCATCTTGCCACATGTCGACTGAAATCCAGATACCAAACCCCAATGTTGACATCATCGCCTCTCAACCAATCAGCTGTTTAGAAAAATAGATTTTTAACAAAATTAAAACAAATATTTTGCAAACGCCTAAGTCAAACTTTGGAAAACATGTTTGATTTTTTAAAACAACGTCAAAAAACACCAGGTAATAATCAAAGTCAACGCAGTTTGAAATCGAACGATTGCAATATACCAGGTTTGATTTTTTAAAACAGC
>LPNX010593408.1:415404-460404 GCA_001517045.1 Pseudotsuga menziesii | reverse complement strand
CCATCGAACTCTCATATCTCTCTCGTTCCCCCCCATATATCTCCCATAACCATCCCTCCCTTCCACTTATATTTCTCCTCCCTTCATCCCCCCCATATATGTCCCCTGGCCATCCCTCCCTCCCATGATTCCCTCTACACCTTCCTCTCCTTTCTTTGACTCCCCCCCCCCTCTTAACTAGTGTCATGTTGGGCCATGAGCCACCCCATAGAACATATGGATGGAATATTGGGAGTCTAAATGGTATTATAATGGGATAAGGATGCCATTACTCTTTTTTAATCTCGTACCAAATTAGTTAAGAAAAAATGCACATGCGATATAACGCACATGCGATATAACACACATGCATTATAACGCACATGCGTTATAGCTTACGCATATCGCATATGTGATATTAATAAGCTATAACACATATATGTTATAATGCATATGCATTTTTTTTAAATTAAAAAAATCAGTGGGAATAAGGTTTGGCATTATATTCGGAAATAGATTCGGACTACCGAACCTATTGGCTAGGAAAAATAAACCAGGGCTATTGCTTGTCTTTTAGAACTCTATCAATATGCTCAGTTTCGATGGCATGTTTTGCTATGACAGACACAATATTTTTTTATGAAAATTTAGAATATTTTATAGTACGATCTTACGATTCAGAATATGTAATTTTTTCCTTCAAAACTATGTTTTATTTATTTATTATTATTTTTCTAAATGACACCCTTCAGTTTTCGAAAATAGATACATCGATTGTTTTTTATATAACTTTTGATTTCCATCACCATTTCCCAAGAAAAATATATGGTGCACTACACAAGAGCAATCTCTACGATCTTATATATAGAAATCAAGGATTTCATTAATTTTTGCCCCTAAAGTGTTGCACCTGCACCTAACATTTTCATTTCAAGCTTTTGTGACTTCAATAATTAATAATAAAAGAAATAATTCATGAAAAATTCTGAATAAATAGTGTTGTAGTAGGCCCATATGTCCTTTATATGTCTGCAATATTTTATCCCAAATTGACATCATTTACCTCATATATTACTGCACATGCACAAACATATATGTTAAGATGTGATGAAAATTTGAAAACCCAATTTCATGGAAACTAATTTTATAATGATTTACACACATTTTTTCTGCATAAATGCCATATATTATGAAATCTGATTCAATTGCCTATCTTTTGTTTTTTTTCTTCATCTTCAAATAAGTTAGGGAAGTAACCCTAATTGTCACCTAAAATTAGAGCTTCCAGGTTTTTCCAGTATTATGTGGCATCTAAAGTGTCTTTAAAGGAGTACATGATTGTGCATCAGCCCTAAAATTGTTTATTTATTTTGACATGTATTTTGAAAATGAAAATTTTCTAATGAAAGATATCACTAGACTAGTTTACCCATGGAAAATGGAAATCGTTGCAGGAGGAACAGAACAAAACAACCAAAATTGAAATTATTGCATGCTGAATAGAACAAAACAATCTGTTAACAAGAATTTTGGATTTTGGAAGGAAATTTAAATTGTAATTTAGAACTATTGGATATTTAGATACACTAAATGAGATTGGAAACCTTTGTTTTAGGTACATTCTGTAAACTCGACTCAATATAAGAAAAGAAAAGCAATTTTATTAAAATTTATTTTTTGATTACTATTAAATTTATAAAAAATCAAAATAAGATGTTACAAGAATGCACAACTACAAGTCCTGGAAAATAGAAGAGAGAACCTTGAAGTTGTCTGAAGAAATGGACGTGATTCTAAATTCTAGAATCAATAACATAAAATTCTAGAATCTCAGTCATATCTATTTGATTTGGCAACCAATGGCTTTCCAAATCGAAATTTCCAACTAATATTTAATTCACTGTCAAATATGTTTTAAGTTTCTATGGAATGGATTTTCAAATGGAAATGCCCAACCATGCTCCTAGCTATCATAAACCAAAAAGAAAAGAAATGCAGAGTTTAAATTAAAAGAAACATAGTCACGTGCTAGCCTCCAAGTAGTAGGAAAATGTTTTAGTATTGGCAAGGACCAACACTTTCTTTTATGTACATCAACACTTTAATATTTGGCATGCCAACATGAGTGATTTAAAGTTAAAAGCTAAACTCTAAATTCGTCCACAGTGTCCATTCATTCATTTGCACCAAGTTGACACTACTTTTTGGTTCAAATGTAGTGCGAAATAAGAGCATGCAAGGATGAGTTTAGAAGAAAAGTATTTTTCATCGTCTGTTGTGACGAACTCCTTGATGAGATCAAGAGGGATGAGATTTGTGATAGCCTCCAAAATTGGGTTGTTAGGCACTTTCATCCTATTAGATTAGAGCTTCATGAGGTCTTCAAATGGATTTGAAATTGGGGCTAATGCAACAATATAATCTATTTAAATGAAATATGGAGGAGAAATAAGTACTGAAAGCCTCCAATGTTGAAAACCATAGGAGAAAACCCTCCAATATTGAAAACCATGGGCAAAAGAAGGTTTTAATAAGAATTTTACTGGAAATCAGTGGCGGAATAAACGTTTTAATAATAATTTTACCGAAAATTGGGAGGCAAAAGTAAATTTGACAGGGAAAATTCATTGTTTTTTTTCTCTCTCAAGGTGATTTGATTTATGATTATTATATGTTTAATAAATATTGGACGAAAGTATAAAATTTTAGAAATACATATTAATATTAAAATTCATCCAGTACATATTTATAATCTCCTTAATTTTTCACATGGGATATATTTAGCCATTAAAATTATATGTGAATATAACCAAGGCTTTATGTTTGCATCAACATTTGTCTAGAAAAAAAAATGATACATGAAAAGAGTAAACCAAAACATTAGCATGTGTAATCATTATATCTGAGTGGTTTCTTTGTAAGAGGGGTATACAAAATAGACATGTGCTTCATTACCTTCAAAAGATACATCCTGGAACCGATAACATCCCATACATGTTGCACAATTAGCTATATCAACTTGAAATGTTGAAGATCTACAAGGTTGTGAAAATATATACTTTCATATGCTAAACGTTTATAGTTTTGTCATCAGCACAGGTAAAAATGCACAGGCTTCTTGTTGGGATTTGAGAAAGAAATATCATTCTCCAAAGTGGGTATCGGGCTAATAGAAATAGTGAAAAATGATGATTTCACTAAAGAAAACAACACAATTTAAAGTAATATATGGAGAAAACACCAAATATGTTATGGAACACAGGCCTGATTTTTACTGGTAACTAATTCTGGTTTTGTTACAAGAACCAAATGAGAGGGAACAAAACCTCATCAAGAAATATAAAAGAATACATCTCCAACTTAATACAACCCATGAGCACCAAGTGGTGGGAAGCCTCCCCCTGGTTGGATTATTGAAAACTTTTAGGCCTTGGAAACCAAGAAACAACTCAACTAAACCTTTTCATCCTTGGACTCTGACTCTGACTTTAGCGAACTTCATTTTTTGTACTAATAGGTTCGAGAGATGCCATGATCCAACGGGAATTTGCTAGAAACCCTATATTATCTCTTTGTATATTTAAAAATATATTTTCCAATAAACAAATCCTATATGTGAGTTTTCCAAACTTTGTAATGTTTCACTAATGCTCATTTACCACTTTCAACTTTTTAAATTATTGTAAAGTATGTGGTGGTTCACTAGATGAATTCAGCTAGAAAGAAAAATTCTTAGCTGTTGAGAAAGAAGTTGGGGCCCATGTATGGGATGGCACCATGAATTTGACAGGTAACATCACAATCTCTTTCTATTCATTGTGTTCATTGTTCATCAAAATATCCTTAATGAGTGATGGGATTCAAGTGATCCATTTTCAAAATAGTTATGGTTTTTTGGAAAAAAAATTGTGAAAGACACGTTTCAATTGATAAGCATATTTCTTTTATCTTTATTTTTTCTCCAAAAATATACATTTATTATTTATTGAAAAGTTTGGACAGAAAGATATATAACATACTTCGAAAAAGTAGTTCAATATCAACTAGAGAAATTACAATTCAGGTTCATGATTAACTAGAGAAATTACAACTAATGTTCATATAATTGAAACTTCTTTCTGAAATTTCATATAACTGAAACTTGCTTTTGAATTTTGGATTTCTCACACATAATTATTTTAAATTGATAGATTTTCAATATCTGTGAATAACCTGTCCATTGAAATAAATTAGATATATTAAATAAATGTTTAATTGTTTTGGACAAAATCAATCACAATAAATTTCTTGCTACTTGTTTCGTCACTGTTTGGAAGTTAATGTGCCTTCTAGAAAGAAAATCGTAAAACCATTGTAGATGAAACCTAGAGGATTTATGAAAAAATCAATAGAGAGTTTTTTATATTTTCTAATGAAAACGACCTAATTTTTCCCTAAATTGTGCATGGAGGAAAATAAGTAACTTTTGTAAAAAGGTGAAGAACTGACTCAATCGTCGATTTATGTGCTCAATCGAGCCACTCTGAGCAGACATTTGGATTGAAAAGTGATAAAATACAGTATGGAAATACTTTATGAGGGAAATACTTTATGAATGCTCATTTATAATTCTTAAATGTATTCTAAATATAATATAATTTTTCAATAAATTGCAAGAGAACATTAGACACTGAAGATAAAAAGGGAACAAACAACATAATAAAATGAAGATACGTTTATGAGCAGTAACAATGGAATTGACCTGGAAAATGAGGCCCTACAATGGTTGTTCCTATCTTGTGGAATAAAGGAGGATGTACACCTTTTTTCGCTATCATTTCATTTGTCCTACACAAATCAAAGTTGAAGCCACCTTTAGGAGGAAGTTTAACCACAATATTCACCATGGCTTCACAAATGGGAAAAAAATCCCTGTAAAAAAAAAGTCACGATCCACCATCAAAATACTGAATTAATAGCATGCATGAAACCTATGAAAAGTTCAACGGTCCTCAAAAGAATACAAGATATCAAACCTGTAAGTATACCCCTTAAGCTTTGAAAATCAAAGGGATTTTTTTGCAATTTGAAACTTTCCAAACCCTAAATTGCGACAAAGGGGAAAGAGAAATTGGTCACTTGGGTTTTATATTTTTTGTTGTTGTGGTGGTGAGATGAAAATGGTGCAAATAATTTCAAACCCAGGTTTTTCCTTGCATATTTGCAAAGTTCATTATCCTAATTGACTTTAATTATCCAAATAAACATTGTTCACTAAATGGGAAGTATACACATCATGAAAGTACCCCTAATCTTCTTACAAAAAAAGACTAAAAGACAATAGAAACCACTCAAAAGAAGTTAATTGAAGGTATACATATTATAATTGTTTGTGAATTTGTCGCTACTAGAAGGAATCTTTTGCAAGCACTGGACCACGATACTCATGATATTGCCTGTTAAATCTGTGTAATATGCAAACACGTTCACCAAAAAATTGTATATCATAAAACTTGAACCCAAGTGCTCTTAGAAACTAATTAATGTTTAATGAGTATAAAACCCCAACCATAGAAGAAAAACTAAGAGAACCATAGGGATTTAATCAATGATATAAGTGAAAGCTTACCATGCAGTTCAAGTTCTACCATGATATAGACTGTGGACTGAACTTCTTGTCTTTGGTTAATAGTATCTTCAATGAATGAAGTTAATACTTTGAAGGGGATAAGCTATAGGTCTAAGAGATAGTCATATTTGATGATGTAATAAACACATAAATAATTAGTTGCATATACAAGTAAAAATAGAAGTGAATCTATTTGTTCATATGTGAAAATATGTAGATAACATGGTAAAATGTATATGTAATATTTGTACTGAGCATAAAGGAGCAAGGAGTAATGAATGATAGTGTAAAGAGTCATCTGTATGAATTGAAAGGAATCAAGGCTTGTATGTTTGGATTTTGAGTGAGACAGTTTATGGAAATTCAATTGTTCTTGCGGATGCAAAATGCAAGATCTATTAAATGATGGCATAAGAAAAACATGAACAATTTACTAAGATTAGTAATTTTAAAATATGTTCCTTACCATGGTTCACGTGTCACTTGTAACAAGTCTCCAAGAGAATCCTTTCATTCCGCCCATTGGACATAAACTTAAATGTGTAACAATGTCTCTATGATGAACTTTCTACTTTTGGGAAATTCCCATAAGACCAAACAAACATTGCTTTGAAGCATGATTGAGAACATCTAGACTTTTGTTTTAAAACAATCAGAAGTTATTTTTTTTTACAATTAGATATTGTTTTTGTTTTTTATTCTAAGGAGATATGTTTAAAAAGGATTTTAAGTACATAATTTAAAATTTTGTTTTACAAGAATAATATTGGAACTAGAAAAGTGCAGTAGAAAAGTGTACATCTGACAAAGTAAAAGATAATTTTTATCTCTTTCAACTTTGTGACTTTCAAATATGAATCTTATAAATTACTTGGTGAATTGGGACCTTAATTATATTTAGGAAGTAAGTTTTCACAACAGTTTCTGCCTCTTAGGAAAATTAACAAATGAAGCAAAAGGGACTCTTAAACAATGGTTTGTACATACCTGAGAAAGAGAGATAGGAAAAGATCTAGTGTAGGTTTAAACAGGAAGAGGAGTACATACAAGAACCAAGAGGAAAGAGGAACATTTTAACCAAGACAATGAAAGTGAGGAAGACAATTTACAAAATTTTTATTTAAACAAGGGCAGGCTTAAAACATAATAAAAATAGAAGTGCCAGGCTGATCGAACATTGCAAATTGCAGTAGTAATATTTATAAGGGAATAATTTATTGCAGGATTGTAGGTTTTACGTCCATTTGCATCAATGAAAAAAGGAAGAAGTAGCTCGTAGGTCAAAGGGGAAACCATAACTACATTTAAGATATGTTCCTTTTTTACGAAGGAAACTTGATTCTGAACATTTGGTGTGCCTTTGAACACAAATTACAGGTTATTAATAGTCAACCAAGTGGTTTGATGCAAGTATGGATGGTGATACAAGACTGCATGGATCATTTGTAGCAGGATGATGCAACCAAAAGTGTACAAGTGATCAACCACTGATCAACATGAGGGTTCCCGGGTGTAACATATGTGTCGAAATAATGTTTTGCAGCTTCAAGTGCAGGAACATCTTCCTAGTCCAATGTGTCCATATTTGGTGCATCTGCCAACCAAATAAAACCATGAATGTGTGTGGATCCCCTATGTTTCCATTCATACCTACATGGGAAAAAGAGGAATACATTAGAAAGTAAGCTTTTCAAGTGGTGAACATGAAGAGAAGGATAAGAAGAAAGATATAGTAAAATACATGCACCAATAATCAATTATATGAAACCCTTTTTGAAGCACCTCTTCAAGGAATATTTTGAATCTATTATGCATGTATTGTGATGTAATATGTGGGTTGAATATGATGTTGTGAATCTTCCATTGATGGTATTGATATGAATCACTAGGGCATTGGGTAGGAATCAAAGCATGCAAATCCAGCAATTTTGTGTCAACTACACTAAGGGTGAAGAAGAAGGTTGGTGTACCTTGTTGATTGATCATATTTGTGAGTTAAAATATTATTTTGTTCCAATATGAACATGTTCCACTCAATGTATCCCCAAATAGTACAACCCCTTTAGTGATCTTGTCATCAGGTAGGTTGTGTAATTGATTAACAAGCTCAATTATTGTGGGAGGGAGTGTATCTTCAAGGTTACGCTTGACAAAAATAGAAGCAGTAGAATTACTTCAATGCCACATAATTATATTGTATATGTAGTAGAAGAAACAAGGATGTTGGCCAAATCTATTGTCATGATAGTGAATCAGGTGAAGTGCATATTCGTGTATCTCAACTTGATGATTGTGTGGTTGTTTAAGAATTGGAACACCTGTGGGAAACAAGGTTGGAAAGGCCATTGAAAAAAGTCCTTATGTGTTGTATTCATTGATAGGGGATATGCCTATAGGGGTCCAATCAATAGATGGTGGTAGTGGGCTATCTGGTATGTGTAAGAAGAATCTAATTTCCTCAATCTTAGTTCTATAATTTCTTTGTGTTGAAATAAAGGATGAGGATTCTAATTCATAGGGTTCAAGTGAATTTGGTGGTTGCACAGTAGTGGATGAGTTGTGTTGATAGATGGTGTATAATGGCTATTGACATGGAGAATAAAAGGTGAAATGTCTATTAAAGCAAGAGGCAAAGAAGATAATTCATTTGGGTTGACTTGAACATCCGTGTAGTATAGATCATTAGCCATTTTGTATTGAAGAGAAACAAGAACAAGTGTTTGACTAACAAATATTTTGTATGGTTTGTTTGTAGGGTTTCATTTGTGATCAACAAGGATGTCAAGGTCTGATATTAAATGGGGCAGGGATGTGGAAATATTGGAAATGTATTTGGGTAAGAAAATAGTATGACAAAAATATTTATATTGACCACCACGGTCATGCGTGACTTGTAGGATTGGGTTAGCATGACAAACGAGCATTTCTTCAACTTGTGTAAGTATTGCAATGATAGGTGGTTGTATTCATGCGTCCATATTGTTTTCCAATTAAAATCGATTTCCTTTTCTTTCTAGAATACAACGAGACCATGCATATGCACCATGGATTTTCTTCATTGAAATGTCAGGGTAAGATTCATTGGATATTATGCATACATGCATGTGAGATAGTTGGTCCAATTTTGTATGAAAGCATTGATGTGCATGATTAAGGGGAGTATTGGATGGATTTATCATGGGGGATGGAAGGGATGGGTGGTTGAAGGTTGTCCAGTAGAAAATGAAGAAGGGATATCCGTAGCTTGACGAGCAGCTCTATAAATAAGATGTTTTTTTGTTGTGCATATACAAGTCTTCTTCATTCATTGCCTTGTTCATTTTCATGGTTGGGCATGATGCCTACAAGAAAAGTGTAAACTTGTTAAATACATAAAAGGTGTCATTAATGGAAGGGACACATTTTGTATATGTATTAATTGGAAAGTATATGGATACAAAACATGAGACTTAAAGGAAATGTAAAGTAATTGCATATTGGAAACCAACCATGCAGGTTAAAAGTATCATTTAAGGGGAAAGTATAATTTTCAAGTTCTAGCTTGCTAAGTGTAAGAAAGCAAGAATATAAAAGAACAAAGTTTACTATGACAAATAATGTATGAAAAAAATAGTAAATGTAATAATTGTTTTGTACATAAATATGACAAGTTGTTATAAGAAATAATAGAACTAAGGAACTTACTTTTTAAACAAAAATAATAGTAAATTAGTTTTGTATTCAAAAGTGACCATATAGGTTGCATCTACCTTTTAAGCTCAAAATGTTAAGCAATAGTTTTTACACTGGAGGTATGAGTAAGAAAGTTAGAATTGCGGAAAGGGAAAAATATTGATGGAGTAAAAAATTAACCCTTCTATGTTGAATAATTAACTAAGTATAACTTTGAGAATTGGGGAAACTCATTATAGAAGATAACAAATGCTTGAGTATCGAGTGCAAAGCATTTCTGCAATTGGATGTTTAGGGAAGACAAAAACAAAGGTTTTAGGAAGGAAGAGAACTAGGTGAAGTTGTCAATGAAATTTATTCAAGCATCACAATTACAACCTTTAGGCATGTAGTTCCACAAAAGGCATCTATTCTAACTGAAAGAGTGAAAAGGAATTGTTTGTTATAGATATTCCAGGCTATTTCACCAAGGGACGTTGCTTTATTTGAGAGGAGGCATAGGTCTTTCACAGAAACACCCATCAGTTGGTTTGCAACATCATCAAAAGCTATGACACCATAAAGGTGTCAAGACACATCCTCCAAGTCAACCTTTGTTATGCATCGATAGTCACATTCTAGAAACTCCCCATCACATTTACCATGATGCGAAATGTTTCCAACTTTGTGGGAAATTGTTTTCATGCATTGTATGCCATCAATAAAAAGAGGGCATGTAAGGAAATGAAAGTCATCCATGTTAACATTTGTGATGGTTGCAACAACAGAAAACCAAATTTTCTTTTCATAGGGATCGAGAGTTTTTAGCTCATTCATGGTAATGCGTTTTCACGGGGTAGAATGGGAGACATTGAATTTTTTACTCAAAGATGGAGAGGCTGAATGAAATCCATTGTCATGAAACCATGCTTGGATAAGAAAATTTATTCAATACTTGGATTTATAAAAAGAGTTGCATTGGAGATAGTTCCAACATTTTTCCCATTGGATTCTATAACACAACCACCTTTGATTACTAAAGATGGAGGAGTATCTAAATGCCAAAGGTTAGCAAGTTGGCCTCCTTAAATTTGGTAGTGCTCTCCCCAAAGTGCTATGCCAATGTTGTATCCTGAGATGTCTCAGATTCCAACTGTGCATCATACAGTCTCTACACCATCCCTTATTTGTATAGTTAATGCAGGTGAAACAGAAACTACAAGACCAATAAGGTCAACCATGGAATTGACAAGTATAGTTTGGATGTCCTGAATGGATTTAAAGTGAAAGAAATGTAAAGGTATTAAGGGGTATTCCTCTAAGCAGGGTTGGATGGTTGAGGAGGAACCTAGGAAAATATCATGATGGCTTTTCAAGTGGTTGTATGTTGGATTGGATGCTTTGATTGTGCCATTTGAGACTATGTAGACCATTCCAATTTGCATTTGGTCGTATAACTAAATTACCAATTCATTGAATGTGGAGATATGCATTTCATCGTGCGAAGCATTAACAAGGTTAAAGATGAACACTTTTCCAGACCCTCATTGATTGCTATATTCACGAATGTTTGTCTTGGAAATGAATCGACCTTGAATGCTCCAAACTTTTCTAGAATAGGTAAGTGATGTGAATGTGATAGTCGATGTGGTCAAGGAAGGGTTTTCATTTATCAAGTTAGGGTTCACGAGTGAAAGGGTGAAAGGTTGAAGCAAGTTGGTCTATGGAAGAGAGGAACTACTTTGTGAGGGAGATTTTGTAGCTAAGTGGTAAGATGAAGGCTCTCCAATAATCGGTGCATCCATTGTAACAACCTCAATCGCATGCAATGTGATAGTCCTGGTAAAAAGAATTATGTTAGAGAGGAATGGGGAAAAAAATTGATGCATCAAGGGTGTAAAATCCATTAAGTGGGAAAAAATATGGAGGAAATGAATCATACGTTACATTATGTACAATGTTGTAGGTACATTGGGTGAATTTCATTATTTTTCCTTCTTTCAGTTGCTTGTCTTCTACACTACTATTATATATAATTGGAAGCAATGTCTCATGCTTGTGAAGGCCATATGAGATATAAATCCTGAAGCAAACGTTTGATGAGTTGAGCGAGTTCACTTGGTTTAACGTGAGCGCTTGTACCAGTGGGAAAAGGTTGACAACGCCATGGAGCAAGAGTGAAACAACATTTCAGTTAACATAGTATTCCTAAGGTGATGGTTGTTATTTCCTGTGGAATGAAATAGGGCATGAAAAAAAAACAGAGTAAAATTGCAAATAATATATAGCTCGTGAGGGCTAGTTCATTCAGACATATAACTATTGTTTACTTTTTTTATAATTAAAAAATATAGGTAAATAGAATTTGAATTATAATTAGTGAGACTAAATGAGTATTTGTAGACTCATTGAAGGAATTGAAAAAAGAGTACGATGTGATGGCCAAACAATGACAATATATATTGGACATCTAAATATCTAAAACACATATGTATAGTATCCAAGATGTGTATGGATTCGCAAACATTGACTATAAATTACATTGGATAAAAATGAATGTTCATTATAGTATATGGAATGATCCTAGTAAAGTACATAAATGGAGGGAAAAGAAAGACAATAAATATATGTCTGTATATACTGAAGATATGAAGATAGACAATGGTCATTAGCTTTGAAATCCACAAATAGAAAGGGAAGTTTATACATGAAAGAAAAAACTACAAATTGTATTTTCAAATATAAATTTGCATTGTGATGTATAATGTAGTTTCCAAAAAAACACTTTATAATTCCTTGGTTTTTTTTTTCTTTTCCCAAATGACCTATCTAGTAAAGGTATGGTCAATAGAATGAAATATTTGTTCTACAAACTTTATTTTCTAGTTGTGGATTTGAAATGAGAGGGTCATTGTCTATATTGAGATCTATAATACATAGACATAGTAACTTATTGCATTAAAAGGTATGACAAAAAAGAGAAGGCTAGTTGTAAGAGCTTAGATAGCTTATATATGAAAAATCTTAATACTGTTAACTTTTATTTAAAATAATTTAACGATTTGTATATTTTCAAGCATGGTTATATTTAGGATGTCTATATGCTAATGAATTGTTTTTTATAAGGTGGAATGCGACATAAATTCATATATAGCTTATTTTTGTTTGTACTTAAATGAGATGGCTATATTTGTAGTTTGAAAAAAAAGAGGAGGAAAATGTTTCATGTTAAGGATTTTGCAAAGTTTTTTATGAAGATGCTTTTATAGTATTGAGCTTGTTTCCATGTAGTTTGTGTGTATGCATAAGGTTTGCAGGGTCTCTCAGGTACCTTGTTTGCTCATAGCCATTTGAGTTGATCAAGAACGCACTGTTAATGTCCCTTCATAAACATCAATATTTTCCCTGCATGCTCCATCAATGCATTGTTGTTCCATTGATGTAAGAACATTGGACATTTTGTTCAAACAAGGGAATTATTCTTAATTGTGGCTTATCTTATGAGGAATTCAAATATTTTGTTAGACAGTTTGGTCCAATGGATTTGTTGCAACGTATTTGCTTTGATATTTGCATTTCCTTTCTATAGGGGAGAGTAGAGAAAGGAAATGCATATATATAAATTGTGTTGTATTACTAATGGTGCTCACCTAAATAATTTACACTATTATATTGCATTAAAAGTAAAGAGAACAAAGAGATGTCTATATATAGTATATATATGAAAATAGACAATGGTCATTGGGTTTGAAATCCAGAAATAGAAAGGAAATTTTATACATAGTAAGAAACAACTACATGTGACTTGTTATTAATTGTAGCTTATATTATGAGGAATTCAAAGATTTTGTTAGACAACTTGGTCCAACGAATTTGTTGCAATGTCTTTACTTTCATATTTGCATTTCATTTCTATAGGGGAGAGTAGAGAAAGGAAATACATACATATAAAGCGTGTTAAATTACTAATGGTGCTCACCTAAACAATTTACATTATTATATTACATTAAAAGGAAATCCAACAAAGAGATGTTTATATATAGTATAGATATGAAAATAGACAATGCTCATTGGGTTTGAAATCCACAAATAGAAAGGAAAGTTTATACACAACAAGAAACAACTACAAATAATATGTGCAAATCTAAATTTGCATTGTGATGCATAATGTAGTTTCTGGAAAGAGTACTTTATAATTCCTTGTATTTTTTTCCCAAATGATCCATCCATCAAAGGTATGGTCAACAAAATGAAAACTCTTGTTCTACAAAAAAAATTCTAGTTGTGGCTTTGAAAACAAAGGATCATTGTCTATTTTGAGATCTATAATGCATAGACATAGTAACCCATTTTATGGAAGGTATGGCAGGGAAAAGAAGGTTTGTTGTAATAGCTTAGATAGACTACATATGAGAAAATCCTATGATTGTTACATTTTCATCAGAAGAGATAAATGATTTATATATGTTAAAGCATGGATATTTTTAGACAAAGGTTTCATGCCGATGAATTTTCATCCAAGTACGTTGGGTTTATGCTCAGGGTTTGTGGGGTCAATCTAGTTGCTTGTTTAGTCACTACCACTTGGGTTATTGAATAACACACTGTCGATGTCCCTTCATCGACATCAATGCTCTCTGGAAATGCTTCATCAATGCATTGTTTCTCCATTAATGCAAGAAGGTTGGTCGTTTTGTTTAGACATGGGATTATTTCTTAATTTCGACTTATCATATGAGGATTTGGAAGATCTTATCATAATTTTCAATTTAACGGGTTTGTTGTTGCACCGCCTTTGATTTGTAGCATTTATACAAAGGCTCAAATAACCAATAGTTTCTCATGTTTGGATTTGGTTTTCTTGTATTTATTTTGTTGGTCTATGTTTACACCAAATTTTTTGCAACATAGGTTTTGCCACTTCTTCAAATTCACATGTATTACTTCACCTCGCTTAACTGTTTTCGACATTCCTTATGCTAGTAAAACCTTTGCTTGCTATTTCTGTGGCTTTAAATTGAGTTTCTTTTCAATGGGAATTTTTCTAAGGTGAAATGTGGCATAAAACCTTACAAATATTGTTGGAAACTCTGTATACTCATTAATTTATTAACAAGCAGAGTGTTCAATATTAATTGTCAACCCAGGGAAGTCTATTTATTTCAAAGGAAATTAGCAAAATATATGCATAAACATTTTCAGTACCTGATGAACAAAATGCAAATCACTCAATCCTAATCACTTCTCAACCAACTCATCTCTCTGTAGAGAGTCAAATGAAATTACCAATATAGGAATTGAAAAGACCTTATGTTTCCTATCATAATAATCTTAAGGTTTATAATCTAAGGATAACTCAACCTAGAATTACTCTTGTAGAAAATGGAAGTCTATATTACCAAACCAGAGTGATCACCAATCATCAATCAAAGTAGTAAACTCATCAAATAAAATGACCTATATAATTTGGGGAAACTCTAATAAAGATAAATAACACACAACACAGGAGCTAAGTAAATCTGTAACAATTATTAACACGCTTCTACATAAAAGAAAGAATTAACTACACAGTCGAATGTCACACCACACCGCTACATAAAGCCAAAAAAAAAACCTAATAATGCAATTACTTAATGAATTTTGTTGCAACTATCTATAAATATATCAAACTGAAATTCCACACTGAACATAAATAACAAAACCAAAAGCATCTAATACTACCATCAACTTTGTAAGAAGGCGGGCCTTGAACTTTGAACATAGATGCTGCCTAAAGCTTACGAAATCTACAACAGAGAAGTGCTGATAATTGTTAATCCTTTATTAATTTTATCAAGATAAATTTATAGTCCCTCTACTATAATCTCTTACAAATTTCCAACCCTTGGCTCTCCTTTCCTGTGCGTACTTATACAAGAATGGAACCATTCAATTACATCAATATCAGGTAGCCATGAAGATCTATGATCTTCAGGCCGCAGAATTAAATAAGAATAGTTACAACAATTAATACATCGCATAGGATCAACTCATATATGAATGAAATTTTAATTCGATTTGTTACAAACCGATGTGTTCCATCTAATGTGGAAGACACTAAGGGAGTTTCAGCTATATGCATGGAAGAGCATCCGAGATTCCTTCGTCAATAGCTTGGACTAGATCATCAAAAAGGTAACTGATTCCAAGTAGTACTTATTTTTGAATGTAGCGAGCCACTATATTGTAGACACCTAGAAATTTTGAATCCTTATTTCAAACCAATGACATATCAAAATAAATAAAAGGTAAGTCCATAATTATAAGTAAAAAAAAACATGAAATGAGATAAATAATAATGATTGATACCTTAGGTCTTCATGCTTGTTTTTTGTGGAAGGAGTAAGTATTCAACTGTAAACAGGAGGCAAGAATAGGGAAAAGGGGTAAAATAGAGTAGGGTGAAAAAGGGTAATTTCAGAGCCCAACATCTCCCCCCAACTATCTCATTTCATGTCCTCATGCAACAATCCAACTAGTGTGAGTTTGAATCAGACTCAAGACTCTTTCTATAAAATTTTGTGAGGTTGAATGAAGACTCTGGCCTCTCCCATGTTTGCAAGAACCCATTTCTTGTGGTCAACTTAACCAAGTAATCTCTTTTTTCCTTCATTGTCATCCTTTAAGTGCTATTGTAATTCCTGTCAGGCCACTAGATAAGAGGAAATCTAAGTTTCAAACCTAGCGAGATTGGACCACATGTTTCCATGCACTTGACATACCCTGGCACTATAGAAAAATCATACTTAAATTTTTCAAAATAATATGGGTCCTTTTCCCTTAGAGATATGGTAGAAACCTGCCATCGCTGATGGCTCCCCTTCAGGGCATAATCCTCCTACCAGGAGATCAAACTAGACAAGTATAGGTGACTTTATGCTGGAATGCATCCAACTAACTGACCTTCTCAGGGAATGAAAGAAATTTCTTATGCCTCACAATCAGAGGTACAAGATCCTGAGGTTCACCCACAATCCATAAAGTGGATTTGTCCGCATTCCTCTGAATGGTTTGAGAGGAAACCCACCAATGCATATGGTTAGTGACAAAAGAGGTAAAAGATCTTAGATGAATATCCCCAATATGGGGATATGGATTAGACTGGTAGTCCATCAAGTAGGCCATCTCATGCAGATATAATTCACATAGTATATTTTACTCAGAAAAATCTCTCTGAGTGAAAGTATCCAGGAACTGGGAAGGTGTCATAATTTGCCACGATATTCCTTCTTTTAAAGCCCTTATTTTGACAGAGACATCTGTTATAAAATAAATACATGGTAGGAAGGAGATGGAGCTCTACGTCCCAATAATTCTTGAGTTAAATACAGAATATGTTCCTTTTCTTTATGCATAGACTTAAATTTATTTAACTCTTTCATTTCCTCCTGCATTTTCTCCCAATGAATTTTCTAGAAGAAAATATCTTCAACCCATTTGTCCCTTATTTCCTGGATAGTATTTTTATGCTTAGTAAAAGAAATTCTTCCTTGATCATATTGAATCTGCTGATACTTCCACTTACTCACCTCTAGCTTCAATAATGAGAACTCTTTTACTCATTCTTGCTTTTCTTCACCTGTGAATGATTCCAAAAATTCTGTAACCTCTACCTGTGTTGTTGCTTCCCGGGTTTGAACATTTATAATGTGGGCTATTGTTTTCTAAGTTTCAACACTTTTGGTTTGAACTGTTATCTCTTGAGTTTCAACAGCTTCAGTTTGAACTCTCATTTCAACAACTAATTTTAGAAACACTGGTTCTTGTCTAACAGTGTCTAATTCCTTCAATTCTAACGTAACAACTTCAACAACATAATTGAAGGACAGTGGTTCTTATGTTTCAGCGTCCTGCTCTGTCTCCATATCTTTGGGCTGTTGGGATATCTCCTGGATTATCTTTGTATCACATAATTGTTTTTCCTGATTTGAAAGTGAATTGAATTCCTTAGAACTGCTTTCAGAAGGGATAAATTCAATATTTCCTTAGTGTTGAGGTTGCAGTGCCTCTATTATCTCCTAAATAAATTAGTTTTCACTCAGTCAAACTCAAAAAAATTATTTTTGCACAATGATGAGGATTTCAAGATGCATTATGAGATTTTATATGAGATTAACAAAGTTTGAATAGCCGGTGCTCTATTTTTCAAGAAAATTTGAAAGTTTATCTTTCGGTGGCTTAGGCAGACTTTTCGACAGTTCATTAGCCACCAAAAAGCCAGCTTTCAAGAGCTAACAGCTTCGGCTCAAGACCACGTTAACCACTGAAATCATGTTGATCACATTTTTTGAAAAGGAACTTTCGTTGGATTAGGTGAACATACCAATGGTTCATTAGCCACCGAAATCCCTCTTTCAGCAGCTAAGATCGAAATTTCAGGGCGCTCCAAGCCACCGAAAGTGGCGTTTTACTATGAAAAGGAATTTTTTTAAATGGTTATTTTAAGTGATTGGAGAATAATTTTGAAAACCTACCAGAAATTTTTGTTCCTAACCATTCATAGAACAATAACCTCTCTCAATTTTCCTACAAGTGGTGCACATTGGGAGAATCGAATCCATCTCTGAGACCTAGTTTTCAGATCTCAGAATTTCCTATTTGACACATGTTTTTGAAATACAGATCCCAAGAAATTTAAAATGAATTCCAAAAAACTGAGAAAGGTTTGTTCTCAAAAAAAACCAATATACAAAAACCTCTTTCATTTTATACACAGGTGTCACATATTTGAAGGAATCAATCCATATATGAGCCCCAGTTTTCAGCAGTTTGGCTAGGGAAAAATATGACCTCGCAATCCTCCAGGTGGCATTTTTGACCTCATCTATCAGTCCATGAAGATTTGCTGTAGATGTTGAAGATTTCAAATATAAAACCTAGGTCCTATAGAATCAACCAGCTATTAGGTCAAATACATGAACTAGAGGTCTTAGAAGGAAAATCCAAACCCTAACCCTAAAACACATCTTGCATTGGAACCCCTAGCAGTGTCATCAACAAGCTTGCAGGATCTAGAGGCATCCCATGATGCTGCTGTTATACAGGTTGAATAAATTTGAGATTGATGAAGGATAAATCTAGGCTCTACAGGATGATAAGAAGGTCAAGGCTACAGGAGAAAGATTCAAACCCTAGAACACACCTTGCGCTGGAAACCCTAGTAGAGGCAACTATTAGCCTTCAGAATCCGGAGGTAGCCCATGATATTGTTGATATTCCAAATCTTATGTAGGTTGAAAAAGTACCAAAAGGATAGTAGGAAAGTGTAAAAGTCTGATTTAAAGGCTAAATAAAATTTTGTAGAAAACAGAGCTTTCGGTGGCTTAGGCGAACGTAGCAGCTGTTCATTAGCCACCAAAAGTAGAGCTTTCGGCAGCTAACAGACCTAGGATTCTGCCTCCTTAACCATTGAAAGTAGAAAATGGTGAAAAAAGATGTTTTGGCACACAGAACCAGTTTTGGATTGTACAACTACCTAAAGGATGAAATATAAAGCTGAAATTTGTTGGAAAACACCATTGGGAGAGGTCTATTCCAGTTTTGAGGATACAACCATGGAGAAAAGGGTCACAAACCCTACCTGTTTTTTACCAATAGTGTCTTGTCTATCGCATGGTAGGTTAAAGCTATACTTCAGTGCTCACTGTAGTCATCAAAAATTTCAATGAGTGAACAAGATTTAGCATTAGATAGACTAGTAGTTAAATTAGGGTTTCTGACCTAATTTTGCAAAAAACATTAATTTTATCTATTTTTAGTAAAACAGATACAATTTTTTAGGATTTGAATATTTTTGTAAAGGATATAAAGCCTAAGACTTATTTTGAAGAAAGGGTTCAACTTGGGGGACCTGTAGACCATTACTATTAGCAAGCTTCTCATATTGCTTATGACCTAATATAAGCTCTTTTGCTATCATATGTTCAGCTTCCATTTCTTGTCTATTCTGTGCTTATGCTTGAATGTGTTGTTTAGGTTTATTCATGTTATTTGATGTCTGATAGCTGTCATCCTATCTGCATGTTGATTATTTGAATTAGAAGTACTTTCCTTGTTATGATTAGCCATTTATATATAACTGTTTTATGTATGAATCTTCCAGCATGATAAGTTCTCCATCTCTGCACCATATTATCAAACCTATGAACAGTGGTAGTTAGAAGCCTTATCCTTGATTGAGTTTCATGCATGTCTTGAGAGTGTGAAGTCATGTAGTTCACCTGAATTGATCTAGTTAGAACAACCATAAAAACATTTAAGTTACCAAGCATCCTCGAACTACAACCTAGAGGAGTTTCCTCGAGTGATAACAGCCTCATTTTCCTATAATTTCTACTCATGAATCAAACCCACTTGCAATATTGATTTCACATTCTGTGTATCATCTCTTATTTGACCTAAATGTGCCAATTTCTAGGCTATTATCTCTATCTTCTCAACCTTATATCCTGACAATTTGAATAAATCCCCACATTCAGGACATAATGGTTCTTCTTTCTCCGAGCTGGAAAGTGGGTTTTCAAACTGATTAGTAGCTTATGCCAAGTTTTCTATGCTTCATGCTGCTTGATTTTCACTCACTTCCTTCCACTTTTCCAATTCTTCTCTAATTACTTGCATGTCCTCCTTCAACAATTTATTTTCATACTGCAAATTTTCTAATTGGGGATGGCCTTCAACAGGTTCTTGTGTAACAGTGGCTTCCATTGGTAATTTTCCCACTGGTTCTTGTGTTTTAGTGGGTAACCTATGTTTTAAAATAGGAATTTCAATACTTTCCACTTCTATAGCCCAAGAATCCCTGGTTATTCTTCTCCTAGACGATTCTCCTTTGATACTCGATATTTTCTACTTTCTCTGTGGTGTAAGAAAGGTAGATACTTCTCCAATTTCTGCTAATGGTTCCTCTTCCTCAATTACGGTTCCTTTTATCTAAGAGGAAGTTTCAATGTTAACAATTTGAGGTATTATTTACTCATTTTATGCAACTTCTCCTTCTTCTTCTGTCACATTCATAACTTTATCTTCCATTGTCATTGCTTCTGCAGCTGTTCCCATTGATGTTTCTACTGTTGTTACTCCCGTAGTTGGTAATGGAATAACTTCTTCCATTACCACCATCGCTCCAACCATTTATTCTATGGTATTCGTTACTGTTACAGCCCCCCCTGAATCTTCCTCTTGGTCATCTCTACCTTATTGCAACTCTTCACCCCTCCCCCTAGCTAGACTTGAGGAGCTCTGTTTGACCTCTCTGTCTCCAATATGTCCCACTGCAGATGCCCGATGCACCCCAGCTCCAACAAGAAATTATTCCTATGTTAGGTTATGTTGTGCCGAAGATATTTGCACCAATAGTTTAATTAACCCATGGTTTGTGATAGAAGACAGTGGGTGCCTGGATGTCTTAACATAATGTTCCATATTTTGCAAAGTGTGTGAAATATAAAATGGAATGTTTATCAATTTGTCATGGCGTAAATCAGAAAATAGGAAAAAATAATAAATGTAGACAACTCTATATCTTCCTTTGGATGTAATGTACATTTTTAGGAAGATAGTGACCTGGTCCCAAGGTCTTGGTAATGTCTCAAGCACTATTCCTCTAGACCTTTTCTACACTTGCTCCCCTACTACTAGAAAATATTCGACTGCTATCAAATTGTGTATTTTTTGGTAGAACCATCAATTCCCAATCTTAGGTAGTCCAGTGGATTCTGCTAAAACCCATTCTGATACATCTATTCTTAACCCTCTTATATCTAAGTGTTCTCCAATCAAGTTCATGGTGAAATGGAATGCTATTTCTTCATGGAAACCATTGAATATTTGGAAGTATTCAATCCATCCAGCTTCCTGAAAGATAGAAAAGACCTCTTTATTTGCATCCAGAGAATCTAAATTATTGGGTTCATAACTGACTGGAGGACCCACACTATTTTTCCTTGACGAGCTCTGATGGAAGATGTAGTACTTTGTAGTTTCAGTCGTTAGAGTTGCAATGATTAGAAACTATAATCAGATAGTAAAGTTTCACATGGATATTTTGAAAATTTGGTGGAATTAAGAATAGGATATCGTAACAGATTATCGGAGATAGGATGATGGTTGATTAAGAAGTGCAGGTGAAATAATTTTGAAAAGAAAATTAACTAGTTAAGGAGGACTGTAAGGTATTAAACTGGTATAATCATTACTACTATATCATTTCAAACTTGATCATACTTATAATCAGAACTCGTACTTGATCATTGTCACCCAAGCCATCATTTTCTTGATATGATTGTCTTTTGATGTTGAATAATCAAGAGGGACATAATTACGCATGCGCAATTTCAGAACAAATCAATTGTCATGCATTAAACAGGTTGGGCACATTCGTGTTAGCATTGATTTCCCGAACGCATGGAGGGATTACAAAAATATCTCATGATGAAAGAATAATATTTAGTTGGAAATACTTCTGAGATGCGACAGAATTTCAGTGAGATTTTTAACAACAATATGGGCGGAGTTACAACAGAAGTTGGTGGAAAAAATGGCAGAGTTGCAACATGAAATGGCCAACTTCAATGGGAAAAATAATGGAGTCACAACAGAAAATACCAATTTTAGTAGGAAAATAGCAGAGTTGCAGCGAAAAATGACCAATTTTAGTAGGAAAAACAACGGAGTTGCAGCGGAAAAATGGCCAAAAATAGCAAAAAATGGCCAATTTTAGTAGGAAAAATAGTGGAGTTGCAGTAGAGAAATGGCCAAAATAGTAGATTTGCAGCAAAAAATGGCCAAAAATAGCGGAGTTGCAGTGAAGTTATAGCAGATAAAATTAAGCATTTGAAGGATTTTCCACTAAGAAAAAATTGATGGAGCTTGATAGAAATATGGGAAAATGATAAAGTTTTTGTTAGAGCTCAGCAATCTTGTTCACTTGCTCTTTCGAGGATTAATATCAATGAAGAAGGATCATTTAGAATTTTGCAATCACTTGGCCTGTCGTGATTGCTTCTTCTGCATGAACCTTGGCGCAAATTCCTGTTCACAATTCTAAAAAACAACACCCGATCATAGCTTAAAAAGAAAAAAAAACAACAATGGAAATCAAACAATTTTATTTGTATACAATTTCTGTGTGGAACTTGCAACAGATTTAAAAAAGTTTAAAAACAAGGGAAAAACCCTGCTCCTGTACCAATTGACAGTCCGGATCAACTGCAACTTGAGAGATAAACACATCCTTCAATATAGGTTTATGATAAATCCGTAGTTGATGACCATTTGCAAATAGAGGTGTCTGATTTTCATTAATCGTGGTCAAACAAACGCTCTGATTGTCAAAAACCTTATCTATCATGTAGGGTTCCAACCATCTTGTGCGTAGCTTTCCTTTAAAATCCATTTTGAACGGTGAATCATACAACAAATCTTAGTCTCCTTCACAAAATACCTTCTTCTTTATAAATATATCATTCCATTTGGAGCGCTACTATTGAATTAATGTGTTATGGTGTACAACAACAATGCGCTTCTCATCTAGTTCATTTAGTTAATTCAGTTGGTACTTATGAGCCTCCGTTAAGTCCATGTTTTCCTCTATGGTTGTTCTCAAGGTTTTGATTTTGAATTCAATATTAAAAACAACACTCTTTTGGTACACCAGTTCATATGGGTAGAAGCATGTAGTGTTTCACCATGTAGTACGATAGGCCCATAATGCTTCTGGAAGCCTTTCATCCCAATCCCTACGATGACTCTTCATTGTTTTTGTAAGGATTGACTCAATCACCTTGTTTGTGCTTTCCACTTGGACAATGGAATTTGGATTAGATGGGGAGGTTACTCAATGCTGAATATGATACTTATGAAACAAGGCCTCCATTTTATGAGACACAAACTATGGTCCCCCGTATTTTACGATCTCTCTAGGAACTCCAAAGAGAGTGAATATCTTTGTATATAAAAATTCTATTACAACTTGATCATTGGATTTTACCAAAGCCACAGATTCCACCCACTTAGTCCTATAATCAATGTAAACCAAAATGTAAACCTTTTCTCTTAATGGATGGTTGATATTCCCTACAAATTCCAAAGCCCATCTATGAAAGGGTTCAACCACTAACTGTGGCTGAAGCAACAATTCATCCAATTTGTTTTGCTAGCCCATTCTCTACCAGATGTCACATACTTGAACATACTTCCTCGCATCCTAAAACATAGTTGACCAGAAATATCCCATACTTAATGATTTATGGCCAGTTCTTTTATCAACAAAACAACCCCCCATAGGGATCATCATTGTAGACCTTCAAAATGTTGTGGATCTCATCCTCCCTTACACAATGCCTGATTTCCAAATCAGGCCCTTTGTAGAAAAGGTGGCCTTCGATCCAGCAGTATCTCACACTCAGTTGTATGATCCTTCTCTTATCTCATTTGGATAATTGCGTTGGAATTTTACCTACATCCAAGTAATTATTAATGTCAACGTACCATGGGGAATAAGTTGATACTACGAACAAATTTTCATCGATAAAGGAGTCTTCGATTGGTGAATCATCATCATTATTGGTCAGTCAAGAAAGGAAATATGAAACCACATTCTCCTTCCCTGGTTTGTCAATAATGGTTATTTCAAATTCCTGAAGTAACAACAACCACCTAGTCACTCTAGAAATAGTAATAGGTTTATTCATTAAATATCTAATTGTTGAGTGGTCAGTATGTTCAAAATTAGAATATCTAGTAATATAATGCCTAAATTTATTAATGGCATAAACAATGGAAATGAACTCTTTTTCTGTTACCATATAGTTTAATTCAACAGGAGCCAGATTCTTACTAACATAGTAGATAGTGTACGGGTTGTGACCTTCCTGTTGTCCCAAAACTGCTCCAATGGTTGTATCTGAAGAATCGAAAGAGATATGAAAAGGTAGGGCCCAATTAGGCCCTCTCAAGATAGGTGTTGTCGATAGCCTTTTCTTCATTTCTGAAAATGTTTCTTGACTTGCATCTGTCCAAACAAATTGTGCATCTTTTATCAGCAAAGTAAATAAATGGGATGCCAATTTGGAAAAAATTTCTATAAATCTCCTATAATAACCAGCATTGCCAAGAAAATTTCTTACCTATTTTTGTGACCCAAGAGTAGAGATATTTGAAATTACTTGTATCTTGGCTAGATCTACCTGGATTCTTGCAGCAGAGATAAAATGTCCCAGAACTACACCTTTGCTCATCATCATATGACACTTTTTAGTGGTCAGGGATAGGTGTGTCTGTTCACAACGTTTCAGAAATTTTTCCAAGTTCTTTAAAGCTTCATCAAAACTGTTACCATATGGAGTGAAATCATCAATAAAAACTTCCATGCAATCATTTACCATTTAAGAGAAAATCATGATTACAACTCATTGAAATGTAGCTAGCACATTACACAACCCAAAATAAAGCACCCTATATGCAAAGGTTCCCCAAGTATAAGTGAAGGTGGATTTATCTTGGTCTTCAGGGGCAATCTAGATCTGGTTATATCCACTAAAACCATCTAGGAAAGAAAATAACCATTTTCCATACAGGGTGTCTAAAACCTGATCGATAAAAGGCAAAGGGAAGTGGTATTTCTGTGTTTCTTTATTCAATTCTTTGTAATATACACATAATATTCATTTCCCATTTTTATTAGGTACGATCACTAGCGGGGAAACCCAGTCACTGTCTGAAATAGGGTAGATAAAACCTGCCTCTAAAAGTTTTTGAATTTCCTCCTTCACGATTTCTCTCAAATTCTGGGTGATTATTCTTTGAGGTTGGCATACGAGATTTGAATCATTCTTAAAATAAATATGGTGAGTACATAGTTCTAAGGGGATACTCCTCATGACTATATATTCCCACGCAAAATTCCTCTTATGTTGTTTCAGCAGTGTAACGACACCTTCTAGTTCATTGGTTTTGAGATTAGGATTAATGTTCAATGTTTTCCCTGGTTCAATCTCTACTGGAACACTCTTGGAGTTATCAATAACTGGGATTATTTCAGTGTTACTGACTAAGGATTCTCTTGTAAGCTCTTCCCATTCTTGTTCTTTTAATGTGTTTTTCAGGATATGATATGCGTGTTTAGTGACAAATATAGGATCGCTAATAAAATTACAAATAATGTCATCTTCAGTTTATGTTTTGAAAGTCAAGGATCTCCCAATTGTTAATAATGACCGAATATATTCCTCCTCCTCTAAATCCATCCATAATGGAATTTCAGTGTCTAAGCTTGGACTGGCTAAAGGATATAAATTTAGTTTTTTTTTGGCAATTCCATCCGAAATTGTCATGGACCCCGATCTACAGCGAATGTAAGCATAGGTTGTAGCTAGCCATGGTGTTCCTAAGATTAATGGGTGTCCCCCCTAGCTGTGACTTGGGTTGTGTTAACACTATTTTTTACTTTGCACTAAATGATTGGAGGAAGAAGGACTCCTAAAATTTTCATCAATCGACCAGGGTGTTTTTAAAGGATTCTAATATTATACTTAAGCATAGTCTCCTAGGTGATTGTTTTGGATTGAAAAAAAACATGTTTATAGATAGGTAGATGAATATTATATATGAAACATAAAATTAACACTGAAATGTGTAAATTTTGGTGAACATTATGATTAAAAAAACATATTTGATGTAAATATAGGCGATATTAGACACTAAAAATGACAAAATAGAGAATTTATTTTTTGAAAAAAACCCAAAAAATAGCCAATTGGAAAAATTTGGCCCCTAAAAATTACCCTGCAATCGACCCTAGAAGAACACCAAGAATTTATGTAAGTTTCCCCATGGGTTGTCTTTAGGCCTCGAAATTGTATGAAGATAAGGAAATCTGGTCCTAAATTGTGTGGGAACCAAGCAGGCTTGGAATAATTTTGATTTAAGTGGGAGAAAGCTAGCTTGTAGATGTCGTGATCCATTAGATGAGGAAAGAATGAACAACTCAACGGTAATAAGTCTTCTCACTGTTCCAATGTAAAGGAAGAAACAGTATACACAGGTCGACCGAAGTTATGGGAAAAGAGACAGTATTTCAATGGTGGTGATCTAGAGGTGAGCCAAATCGATGGTGGTGGTATGTTTCACAGATCTGACATGCACAGCCCAAGTCACCTTTTGCACTTTTGCAGAATAGGTTAAAAATACTGCATATCTCAAAGGCCAAGATTGACCGAAGCATAGATCAACGGAGGAGGTTAATTCCGCTAAATCAAAGTTCTCATGAGGTTTCTTATTTCCAAATCTAAGGAATGGTTAAAATAGAGGCAAGTTTCGACAACGGAGATTAAATCAAGAAAATATCCATGATGGACAGTGTTTCTACTGATTGAAAACCCACCAAGTAAATCACCTTTTGGATTTGCGAAATTTGACACACCCATTACAAGTGGATGGTAGAGATTGATGACATTTCCAATCGGAAGGGTTGAAATTATTATGCTCGTTGAAATTTGCATGAAAGAGAATCGAAGATGAAATCTAAGGTTCTATGTAGTTCCCAATAATTTCAAAGGGCCACTGTCGGAACTAAGACGAAAGGCCATGATTGAAACACACTTTTGCTCACCTTGGATGTAGAGAAGTGACATTTTGGGGGAAAATATGCAAAGGGTGGAGGTGATAGGTAATCAAAGGTCCAGGCATCATTTGATCAGATATACGACCAAAAAATAATCTCCTCGACGCATATCACTCCCCATAATCCAAGATTTTGCTGCATCATGAGTATGAGGATCTGGAGAGCATCCTAATGATCAAAACGAAAAAAGGTAAGTATGTCCTTCACACAAAGAAAGATGAAGAAGAATTATATGTAGGGAATAAGGAATTTCTGATATCATTGTCAGGAGGGGTAGATAGAAGCGAAATGTCTAGTCCATGTACCATGAGCTGAGTGAGAGATGATGAGGAATGATGGCCAAAAGTCACTTCTGTAGTCGATAATATGGCACCATAACATAAAGGGAGGTGTGACGGGTATCCCCGTATAAGAAATGGATCTTGAACCCACGTATGCATGCATGTTTTCATCATGCTACTCGATGATGGAATGTGTGAGGGTGCTAACCGGGCCTTTGTTTAGTCTGACCACCCATCTCTTTATAATCCCCACATTCAGAGATATTTGAATATGTAGACTAGTAAATATTGAAGAGAGGCTAAGATGTTTGAGTATTAATTTGCCGAGACTCCTGAAAGTATTAAAGGGGGTCTGTAATCGCTGTCTGTTTTGGGAAACTTGTTTTCCAAGGTATTCTATTAGTTGGTGAGCATCGCTCCGAACACCTGCAATTCCTAGGCTTTCATGCTAGGAGGGATCCAACCATCAAGGTAAGGATGTTCATTACAATAGAGAATCATTCTATCCCCATCAAGGTTGATGCAAGGATTTTCATCACATTAGATGGACCTTCTAAGGATGGTGAGGGAATTATTGTCATAATAAAATGAAACCATCCCGTGGAAGCAGCACCTGGAAATCCTTGTCTAGTGGGTATCCCACCAAATCCTCTAGACGTGGTCATTGTCTCCATAATATTAGTATGTGGTGACCATTTCTAGAGGATAAACTTTGGATTGAATGCTTGGACAGGAGGAGAGGAGGTCAAAATCCTTCATCATCATCTTTGTGAATTCCACTCGTGAACTTTATCTCAGGTGATGAGGAATCAAACAAGGTGTCGCACCATATGAATTGTAGGAGGACCCTCCTCTTGGGAGAAGAGAAGCACAAGAATGACAAACATCCTTAAGGACATGTCACTATCAAAAATAGTGCGGTCTTTCCCCAAGCCCTTGCCAATATCAGTGTTACCAGGAGAGAAAGGGGCTAGGAGAAGAGTTGAACACAGAAGGAACATAAACCTTCATGCCAGCTATGAACGCATGTGGAACAATTCATCGAACACAGAAAGAACAAAAATGTTCCAGAAATAAAGTGACTTGTTACATGCCCAACATAAGGAGAAACAACTCAAGTTGAGTCAGCATAAAATCGCTAGAGGTGTCCTGAGCCATCAATTTCAAGACAATTGAGCCTGAAAACTGAAGACGCTACATTATCGTTTAAGTCAAGCATGCATGTTACTCCATATTCTTTTTTTTTGTATGTATCAATCATGGTGAATATTCCATGTCAAATTTTGTTAGAAGTTTGATTATGATTGTAACTAGTTTCTGGTCCTGTTTCGAAGTTACTTTCGGGGGCTAGAAACAATATAAATATACTCTCTGCAAAAGGATAAAGGGTTGGAACTCGTAAAGATTTTGGTTCTTATGTAAATTTGATCTGCTTTAATACAAGTTACAGAGCCAAATGTTGGTCAGGGAATGAAATAATTCATGTGTATTTCTTAGTTACAATCTGTAACCTTCTTTCTTTATGTGTATGTTTTTCCTGTTATTCTTTTCGCTATGTTTTATTCATGTCTTTAACTAGTGTATAATGGTTTCAGAATTCATATTTGTATGCTCTAGACATTGTTTTAGACATTCACTAAATGCTTATGTAGATTTCATATTTTCGGTGCTCTACATTGATGGGTTGTCATCGATCTTCCCTTTCCACCAGACCCAATACATATTGACCGTAACCGAGGTACTACCTTTCTCTTACAAACATTTCATGTGCAAACTACTATATGTTTCTTGGTCATTGTGAATCCATATCCCAATACATCCTTACCTTGTTTCAACCACCAATATCTAAATTTCATTCCATGACAATAGATCTGGCCTTGATAAGTATCTTGTGAGAGATCCTTCTCTAGAAATGGGGAAGCCATCTCCCTTTCCTAAAGAAGTTCTATTTTTACCTCAGGGTCCACCTTTCTACAACCTTGGGCGCGATTCTGAGTTCTAATAAACTAGCGTCGTTGTCGAGGATGAAATTGAAAATCATCCCTGGGAAGAATGACAAGTATTCTAAGGTTAAATGGTTTCTACGGGACAACAAGAACTCCAACATATGGAAGTTTGTATCATTTTCCCTGGAAACTCCACTAAAATATTTTGGAATGTGACTCCATGGGGGAGATCAAGGGCCATAGGGAACGATACGAGAAGGGGGGTTTTAAATTTCCCCAAAATATGGATGATAGAGCTGCAAATCCAATTGTTGACGGTGAATGACAGTCAAACATCAAGAATATGATACATATTTCACCCAGTGATTCTACTTTTCCAAAAATCCATGGTTCAAATTCTTTGGCAACTCCACTGGTGCTGTGATCCAGGAAGTTAGGTTTCCAAAGGAGATAAGTGGACTCTGATAGAGAAGTGGACTCACCATAAATACATGGGTAGGCTCGATGAAAAGATAAGGTACTTAAGATCCAGCTTTCTCTAAAGCATCTTATCTTTTCTTGTAAATATTTCCTTATTCTTTCCTAATTTTATCAAAATAATACTTCATGGATTATTTCACTCCAAGCAAAGCCTTGAGTTCACTCCCATATATCCTTCCTTACAAACTGAAAGTATCTCTTCAGCCTGTACATATTCTCTTTATCAAGACCATTTTCCTAAAACCCCTGACACTAAGAATTAGTCTAGTGAATCTCATGATGCCATGCTCGAGGGCATATCCTGTTCACATGGATTTGTTTCGGCCAGTACCCAAAACCAGTATATGCCTCTTTGCCTGCCTCATACCCTTCATTACTTTCCTACAAAACACTACAAATACCTTCCTAAGTTCGATGAAGAATCTGAGGACCTTACAGCTGAGAAACATTTATAAGCCTTCGAATATTTCCTTTACCTCTTTGAGATAGAGCATGATGATGTTTGTATGAGAAATTGTTCCCAATATTTGCAAGGAGATGTTAAAAAATGGTTTAAACATTTGCATTTTGAATCCATAAATACATGGGAAGAGTTCTCTCATATATTTCTAGGTTTTTGGGATGAGAAGAGATCATCAGACCTAATACTTTTAGTTTTCTATTCTATGAAGAAACATGATAAGGAAACTATGTCTGGTTTCAGTAGGAGGTTTGCTTCAACAAGAGGTTTGCAATATTTTATTATAGTATGCCAAAAGAAATTCAACCATTGGAAGGTGCTGCTAGATTGTATTATGCCTATGTTTTGTCCCCTAAATTGTCATTATTTCTTTTGGAAACAAGTTCAGTCACATTGAAATGTATGTTTCTCGATGCGTTATAAGTCGAATATAATCCTCGGATGTCTAAGAAAACTTTTAGATCAAGGCGATGATGAAAAAATGAAAAAATATTTAAGATTGAATGAACAATGTGGGAAAGAAGGACTTGCATCACCATCCAATGTTGTTCGTTATGGGAGATAAAAGGGTAAAACCAATGGCATGCAAGCAAGGGATTGTAATCCTTTGTTCTATGAAAATTGCAATCATCCCGTAGTACATCTTGTTGGTGACAATTCTAAAGAAGATTTCAAATTTCCAGTGTATCATGAGTATAAAGATTATTTCTAGGATGTCGTGTCTAAAAAATCAGTGGTATATTTTGTGAGTTCGATACTTGATAAAGAAGAAGATGAAGAATCTGAAATAAATGTGTCCCCATATTTTTCAAATTCATAGGTTCCATGTCAGGGGGGAGTGTTTTGTTTTCTTGACCCTGCAGGAGAAAATGATTGTGTCTTCACTGGAGCATCTACAAAGGATGAAGTTCTAAATTCAGAAAGTTTGAGTGAAGGTCATGATGTCTCCTTGATAAATCGTCATGAACACTCCCTGCGTAGTTCCTTTGAATCCCAATCTAATGGTATACAAGAGGAGTTATTTCCCGAGCAGCTTTCTCAATATAATCCAGAAGTTGTCATGTTTTTTAGGATCCTATAGCTGAAAATATGGACAGATTTATCAACCAAGAATACTTCTCAAGGGTTATAAATGATGGAAGAATGCACCAAGAAGGAGGGGAATGTTAGAATAATCAACCCATAGTTAGCTACCTTAGACATTACTTAATCCAATTTGGTCTTATTTTCCTAGTTTCCATATTCCACCTTATGCAAGTTGTCCTCCACACATACAAAGTGGTCAAACTTTCTAAATTTGAGTCATGGAGTGCTTGGGAAACCACTTGGAATCAAATCTTCTTTATTCCTAGCCTTCCTAGCGCATGTCTACTTTTTCTGCTTTATTGCCTACTTTTTCTGAGTTTTAAGGCAATTGGGAAAGTTTGACTAGGTGAAGTTAACTTGTTTTTTGTCCTCATCATCCTCCACTCTTTTATCCTAAGAAAAGCATGAATGACTTGTCCTTCCATAATCTATTATATTTCCTAATTTATTTCTCCAATTCGTGAGCTCCTAGACAGATTTGGAGACTGTTTTATGCACCTATGGGGGATTTGCTTCGATTTAGTAAGCCTGCTTTTGACCAAATTCGAATGGAATCCTTATGCATTCGAATATCTCATGTAATTATTTATTGTGGCAACCTATGACTTCACAGGGTTGGCTATTGTACACTTATTCAATACAGATTAGTGTTCTGCTCCATATTCAGTCTCCTTTGTGAGTAATTTGCATGTGTAATTGGCAATTTTTGTGACTGTAATTTTTCTAACACCTGGGTTAAATTTCCACATGGTATCAGAGTTTTTATAGATCGATTTCTCTCCTTCCAATTTTTTATTGCAAGTTCGACATCATTGATTGGGAGCATTCTGCTGACTGAAGGGACAATTTCTGGGATATGGATCAATCTCAGAAGATCATCTTGACTCCATTTAATTTCTTTGAATGGAAAGCAGAGATGGAGATACTGTTGAGAGAAAAATTCCTCTACAGAGTGACTATGGAAACAGAATCAAATCCCAATGCAGCTACAGAGAAAATTAAATGGCACAACAGGAGGGATGAGGCCTATGGTCTCCTGTGTCTGAGCATATCCAGAGACCTCCTTTTCCATCTTGATGGATTAACATCACCAAATGAATTATGGGAGAAGCTTGTTGGTATTTTTGGTAAGACATATGAGATGAGGGGACATCAAATTGAAAATGAATTGATCTCCCTGAGTCCCAATAGCTTTGAATCCCTGCAACTCTATTTTTCCAAGTTCAAATCCCTTGTTTTGCAGCTAAAACAGTGTGGGATCAAAAAGAAGGATGAGAAACTGGTTTTTTCCATACTCTCAAAGCTTGGACCTGACTATTCAGTGTTTTTATCGACCTTCCATGCCACAAAGTTGACAGCTCGAGCCTGGAAAATGCCTAGCCTTGCATATTTCATGGAATCTCTCACACAAGAACAAGATAAATTGGTGATGATGGGCACCATCAAAACTTCCAAAGACCAATCTCTGGTTTCTGGAGATTCAAGGGTGGATTCAAAAGGAAATAAGAAATCTAAGAAGCCACCTAAGCAAAAGAGATACAAGAACAAGTCTCCAGAGGAGCCTCAAGGTTCCAAGAAGAACCCCCAGAAGAAGAAGAACAAAGGAGAAATGAGCAAGTGCGCATACTGCAGCAAGGGAAATCATTCTGAAAGCTCCTGCATGAAGAAGCAAATAGACATGCTGACCCAACTCCTAGAGAAGAATGGCATCTCCCTTCCTGACAGCTCAAAGAAGAGGGGAGGAGGATCAAATTCAGAAGACAGAGAGAGAGTTCATGCATTGGTTGCTGGCACAACAAGCTCACCTAGTTTCATCGTTGATTCTGGAGCTTCAAGACATATGGTTTCGACCAAGGAGGAATTCACCTCACTTGACATGTCGAAAGGTCCTCCAATAGTACTGGGAGATGACTCTCTCACTGAAAGTTTGGGCAAAGGGAGGATTGATCTTGACCATGGTAAGTTCAGCAATGTATTGTATGTTCCAGGTCTTGCCTCTAACCTCTTATCAGTGTATCAGATGACCCACACAGGGTCTCCAAAGAAGGTCATATTCTCCCCTGATGAAGTTGAGATCATAGAGATCTCAAGTGGTAAATTCATTGCAAAAGGAGTTGCAAATCACACTTCGAAGGTATACATGTTCTCACACTTCCTACCCTACTCAAACCCCTATGCTCTTCTTATTCATGCTAATGAGGCAAGCAAGCTTTGGCATGAAATATTTGGCCACCTTAATTACAAGTATCTTTCTGATCTTAGTTAAAATGAAATGGTCATATGGTTACCAAAGATTAAGTTTTCCAAAGGAGTTTGTCAAGGTTGCATCTTAGGAAAACACCCAGAGCATAAATTTGAGAAAGCTAGTCATGAGAGAACCTCTGCACCTCTTGAGTTGATCCACAGTGATGTTGCTGGCCCATTTCCTCATATGTCAATGATTCAATCCAAATATGCATTCACATTCATAGATGAATTTTCCAGGTATTGCTGGGTTTACTTCCTGAAACACAAGTCTGAAGTTTATGGCCTCTTCAAAGTCTTTAAGGCTTTGGTTGAAAACCAGTCTGGGAGGAAACTTAAGGTCCTCAGATCTGACAATGGTGGTGAGTATGTCAAGTTTGAGTTCATTCAATATTATGTAGACATAAGTATTCATATGCAACATTCTATCCCTTACACACCACAACAAAATGGTGTTGCTGAGAGGAAGAACAGATCACTGAAAGAGATGGCAACATGCATGATGGAGGCTAAGACTTTGCCACCAAAGTTTTGGGTCGAAGCTATAAAATGTGTAGCCTATATTTAGAATAGGGTGCCTCATAAATAGCTTGATGGTATGACTCCTTTTGAAGCATGGATTGGGCACAAGCCAGATGTGACCCATTTCGGGATTTTTTGGCTCAAGGGCTTGGGCTAGAATTCCAACAGAAAAGAGGAAGGCTTTGCAGCCCCAAATCCAATAGTTTATATTTTTTGGGTGCTTTGAAGATTCAAAAGGTTACAAGCTGATCAATTTTAGCACAAAAAAATCCTTCATTGAAAGGAGTGTTCAGTTCCAAGAAGAGCCTTTAGCAGCAGTGGAAGTTGGAGAATCCTCTTCACCACCAGAACCATTGAATGTAAGTGAAGAGATAGTTGAAATTGCTGATTATGATATGTCTGATAATTATGATTTAATTGGAGATACTAATAGTCCTACAATACCAAAATGGGCAGCAAAGACCATTCATGTAGCTGGAGAACTAGCTGGAAATCCTAATGATCCTAGGAGGACTATATCTCAGTTTGAGAGTGCTTTATGCATGAAAGATCCTATGTTTGCAGAGAAATGCTATCTGATGGTTGAATCAAACCCACAGACATATGAATAGGCAGCAAATTATCCAATATGGCAAACATCCATGAAAGAAGATTTCATCTCACTCCAGAAGAACAACACTTGGGAGCTGGTTGATCTTTCCCCAGGGAGGAAGCTAGTTCAGTGTAAGTGGGTTTACAAAACCAAATTTTATGCTGATGGTTCACCTTTGAAATACAATGCCGGATTGGTATCCAAGCGCTACTCACAAATACATGGCATAGACTACAATGAGACCTTTGCACTAGTGGAAAAGATGGACTCCATCTGGCTAGCCTTAGCCATTGCAACTTTGAAGCAGTGGGAGGTACATCACATGGATGTGAAGTGTGCTTTCCTGAATGGAGATATCACTGAAGATATTTACATGCAGCAGCCTCAAGGATTTGCTACTAATCCATCTCTTGTGTGTAGGCTAAAGAAGTCATTGTATGGGCTTAAGCAAGCCCCTAGCGCTTGGTATGCCAAGATTGATAGATTTCTGCTATCACTGATTTTTGTTCGATGCAAGTCAGATCCAAATGTCTATTTGAAGCTGATTCATGGTTCATTAATTATTATTGTTTTGTATGTTGATGACCTTCTCATTATAGGAAGCTCAAAGGATGAAATTGCCTCCTTGAAGGATGCAATGAACCATGCCTTCTCAATGACTGATTTGGGCTTATTGAGCCAATTCTTGGGGCTCGAGATTGCTCAAACCAAATATGGGATCAAAGTACATCAGTCCAAGTATGCCTTGGACTTTTTGAACAAATTCAACATGAAGGACTGCAAGCCAAGCAAGACTCCTTTCCTTTCAGGAGTTAAGCTTGAAAAAGTTGATTCTTCACCTATGGTAAACAAATTTACACTGTATAGGCAATTGATTGGATGTTTGTTGTATCTCACACATAATCAACCTGATATTTCTTATGAAGTAAGGGTGGCTTCAAGATACATGGATCAGCCTCATGAGATCCATTGGAGAGCAGCCAAAAGGATCCTTAACTTTGTTTAGGGAACAAGGACTCATGGGATCTTCTACAAAGCTAAATCTAATCTTGATTTGATTGGGTTTACTGACAGTGATTGGGAAGGTGACAACACAGATTGAAAGTCAACATCAGGATATGTGTTCATGCTTCCTGAAGGACCAATCAGCTGGTCAAGCAAGAAGCAGAGTGCCATTGCACTCTCATTTACAGAAGCAGAGTACAGAGGAGTTGTAAATGCAGCAACTCAATGTCTATGGTTGCAGGGGTTACTTGGTGAGTGTGGCTTCGAATCAGAATACTCAACTACTATCTATTGTGATAATCAGAGTACCCTTTGAATCTATAATGATCCAGTTCAGAAATAGAGAACCAAACACATTGAGATCCATATGCACTACGTCAGACAGCTTGTGCATGATGGCGCCATTCATCTACTCTTCTGTTCATCTTCAGAACAAGTAGCAGATATCTTCACCAAAGTTTTTTATGAGAAGACATTCAGCAATCTCAAATCACTGTTGGGGATTGCTGATCATCCTGTGAAGCATGAGTGATGACAATATTTTCAAATTTTGTTTTACTGTCCATGTTTAAGGGAGGATTTTTCCCACTAGGTTTTTGCCTCTTTCCTTGGTTAAATGGACATGTAGTATGTAAAGGGTGACTAAGCCTTGTTGCTAGGCCCTATAATTTTCTGATATTTTACTCATAATTCAGGCTTAATAGGGGGTGTTAGAATAATCAACCTATAGTTAGCTACCTTAGACATTAATTAATCCAATTTTTGTCTTATTTTCCTAGTTTCCATATTCCACCTTATGCAAGTTGTCCTCCACACATCCAAAGTGGTCAAACTTGATAAATTTGAGTCATGGAGCACTTGGGAAACCACTTGGAATCAAATCTACTTTATTCCTAGCCTTCCTAGTGCATGTCTACTTTTTCTGCTTTATTGCTTGCTTTTTCTGAGTTTTAAGGAAATTGGGAAAGTTTGACTAGGTGAAGTTAACTTGTTTTTTGTCCTCATCATCCTCCACTCTTTTCTCCTAATAAAAGAATGTATGAGTTGTCCTTCCATCATCTATTATCTTTCCTAATTGATTTTTCCAATTCGTGAGCTCCTAGACAGGTTTGGAAACTGCTTTATCCACCTATGGGGGATTTGCTTAGATTTAGTAAGCCTGCTTTTGACCAAATTTGAATGGAATCCTTATGCATTCGAATATCTCATGTAATTATTTATTTTGGCAGACTATGAATTCATAGGGTTGGCTATTGTACACTTATTCAATATAGATTAGTGTTATGCTCCATATTCAGTCTCCTTTGTGACTAATTTGCATGTGTAATTGGCAATTTTTGTGAGTGTAATTGTTCTAACACCTGGGTTCAATTTCCACAGGGAAAAATCCAAAAGGGAATCTTCCTCATGTTTTTCAAGTTCAAGAATCAATTTTCCAGGTCATGTTGAAGAGCTCAATGCTATTTTTCTAGAAATGCATACGATGAGTTAGTTTTTCAGCTCAGAGATCTTATGTGGAAAATTTGATGTTTCATTCAAAGCAGGTCATTATTTTTCCTTGCATGGTCACATTGGGGAACATTTATACAGGTTGCTAAAGTTGTTGCAGTTGGAGCATCTCTGCCATAGAAAACTAATAACAGAAGATTTTGCAGGTTATTACAATCCAGTGGTAGAGTACCTAGAAAATATTTTCAATGGTAATAACTACTTATATATTTTTCAGAAAGATCATATCCTTTATCTTTACATATTTCCATTAAGTCTGTCATTTCATCCCCTGATCATGCATGGGGGCAGGGTCGGTTTGTGGAACCATCTACTTGACTAGCTTCACTAGAAATCAGAAATCACTTAACTAGCCATTGAGGTTTGGTAGGTAGGGTAGGTAAGTAGGAATGAATAATCTTGACATGGAAACCATTTATTTTAAGAAGTTTTAGAGTCAGTTCAATTTTCCATTTTGGCTTCAACGTTATTTTAGTTTTGTTTTTCATAGCATGCTGGAGATTTGCAGCAAGGTTTTGGGAGCCACCCAATGGATTCGACACCTAGTCTACGGTGTTAGTTTCTACCTCACAGGGAGGATATCATCCCTTGATGGAGCCACTTCTTAACATTGTTTTTTACTTTGTGCTAAATGATTGGAGGAAGAAGAACTACTAAAATGTGCATCAATCGATCCTAGAAGAACACCAAGAATTTCTATAAGTTTCCCCATGGGTTGTCTTTATGCCTTTAAAGAGTATGAAGACAAGGAAATCTGGTCCTAAATTATGTGGGAGCCAAGTGAGCTTAAAATTATTTTAGTTTAAGTAGGAGAAAGATAGCTTGCATATGTCATGGCCCATCGGATGAGGAAAGAATAAACAGATCAATGCCATAAATATTCTCATCGTTCTGAGGTAAAGGAAGAAAGAGTATACATAGGTCAGACGAAGCTATGGGAAAAGAGATAGTATTTCAACGGTGGTGATATAGAGGCAATCCAAATCGACAGTGGTGGTATGTTTCGCATATTTGACATGCATGACCCAAGTCACTTTTTGCATTTTTGTGGAATAGGTTAAAAAGCCCGCAGATCTCAAAAGTCGAGATTAACCGAAGGATAGATCAACAGAGGAGGTTAATTCTGCTAAATCAAAGTGCTCATGAGGTTTCTTGTTTCCAAATCCATTGAATGGTTAAAATAGAGGCAAGTTTCAACAACAAAGATTGAATCGAGAAAAGATCCACTACAGAAAGTGTTTCCATTGATTGAACATGCGTAGAGTAAATCACCTTTGGGATTTGAAAAATATGACACACCCATTACAAGTGGATGGTAGATATTGATGAAATTTATGATTGGAAGGCTAGAAATGATTCTGCTCATTGAAATTTGTAGGAAAGAGAATTGGAGACGAAAGCTGCAGTTCTGTGTAGGGCCCACTCATTTCAAAGTGCCACTGTCAGAACCACGATGAAAGGCCATGGTTGAAATGTAGTTTCGCTCACATTCGATTTAGAGAAGCAATGTTTTGGGGGAAAGTACACAAAGGGTGGAGGTGACAGGTACTCAAAGGTCCAAGTGTCATTTGAGCAGATCTACAACCAAAAAATCAGCTCCACGGTGCATATCACTCCCAGGAATCCAATAGTTTGTTGCATCTCACATATGAGGATTTGGAGAGCGTCCTAATGATAAAAACGACAACAGGTAAGAATGGCCTTCACACGAAGCAAGGTGAAGAAGCAACATATGTAGAGTAAAAGGAATTTTTGATGCTGTCGTCAGGAGGGGTAGATATATGTGAAATGTCTAGTCCATGTTCCATGATCCAAGTGAGAGATCATGAGGACTGATGGCCAGAAGTCACTTCCGTAGTCGATAATATGGAACCATAATAGAAAGAGCAGTGTGACAAGTATCCCCACATAAGGACTGGATCCCAAACCCATGTGGTCGCACATTATGTCATCATGCTACTCGATGATGGCATGTGTGAGAGTGCTACAGGGGCCTTTGTTGAGTCCGACCACCCAGCCCTTTATAAGCACCACATTCAGAGTTGTTTGAAGACGTAGACCTGGTAAATATTGAAGAGAGGATAATATGGTTGAGTATTAATCTATTAAGAATCTTGAAAGTATTAAAGGGGGTCTGTAATGGTTTTCTGGTTTGAGAAACTCATTTTCCAAGGTATTCTATTAGTTGCTGAACATTGCTCCGAATTCCTACAATTCCTAGGCTTTCATGCTAGGAGGGCTCCAACCATATGGGTAAGGATGTTCAATACATTAGAGAATATTTCTGGCCCTAGTAAGGTCGATGCAAGGATGTTCATCACATTAGATAGACCTTTTTAGGTTGGTGAAGGAATTACTGTCATAATAAAATGCAACACCCCCGCGGAAGCAGCACTCGTAAATTCTTGTCCACTGGGTATCCCTCCAAATCCTCCAGATGTGGTTGATGTTTCCATAATCTCAGCATGTGGTGACCATTGCTAGAGGAAACCCTTTGGAGTGAATTCTCAGACAGATGGAGGGGAGGTCAAAATCCTTCGTCATCATCTTTGTGAATTCCACTTTCCAACTTTATCTGGGTTGATGATGAATCCAAGAAGGTGTGTTGTATGACCTATAGGAGGACCCTCCTCTTCGGATAAGAGAAGCATAAGAATGAAAAAAATCCTCAAGGATGTGTCACTGTAAGAAATAGTGTGTTATTTCCCCAATCCCCTGCCAATAACAATGCTACCAAAAGACAAAGGGGTTCAGTGGAGAGTTGAACACAGAAGGAACATAAACCTTCATGCCAGCTGTGAACGCGGGTGAAAAAAGTCGAACGAACACAAAAGGTAAAAAAATAAAGTGATGTGTTACATGCCCAATAGAAGGAGAAAAAACTCAAGCTGAGTCAACATAAAATCGCTAAAGGTGTCCTGAGCCATCATTTTCAAGACAAGTGAGCTTGAAAACTGAAGAAGTTGCATTACCATTTAATTCAAGCATGTGTGTTACTCCATATTCTTTTGTTTTGTATGATTAATCGTGGTGAATATGCCACGTCCAAGTTTTTTAGAAGTTTGACTATGATTGTGACTGGTTTCTAGTCCTGTTTTGAAGTGAGTTTTGGGGGCCAGAAACAATATAAATATACTCTCTACAAAGGGAGAAAGGGTTGGAAAACTTAAAGATTTTGGTTCTTATGTAAATTTTATCTGCTTTAATACAAGTTACAAAGTCGAATTCCGGTTTGGGAATGCAAGAATTCATGCATATTTCTTAGTTATAGACTGTAACCTTCTTTCTTTATGTGTATTTTTTTTCTTGTTATTCGTTTCGCTATGTTTTCTTCATGTCTTTAACTAGTGTATAATGGTTTCATAATTCATATTTTTATGCTTTGGGCATTGTTTTAGACATTCACTAAATGTTTCCTCCAAAGTTGATGTAGAATTCATATTTTTGGTGCTCTGCATTGATGGGATGTCATCATTCTTCCCTTTCCACCAGACCCAACACATATTGACTGTAACTGAAGTACTACCTTGCTCTTGCAAACATTTCCTATGCAAACTGCTCTATGTTTCTTGGCCATTGTGACTCCATATCCCAATACATCCTTACCTTGTTTCAACCACCAATATATAAATTTCATTCTGTGACAATATATATGGCCTTGATAAGTATCTTTTGAGAGATCCCTCTTTGTAAATGGGGAAGCCAACTCCCTTTCCTAAAGAGGCTCTACTGTTACCTCGGGGTTCGCCTTTTTCGCAACCTTGGGTGCGATTTTGAGTGCTAACAGGTTGTAAAATAATAAAGTTTGCAGAGTAATCCCATGAGTCAATGGATACTATTAGGTCATCCAAGATTCATTCTAGTTTGATAGTGGATATGTCAGCCATTTCTAGTATGGTTGGGGTAGTCTTGAGATTAGCGAGTCCCAGGTTTTTACAGTCTCAATGGTCATAACATTTATTGAAGCACCTAAATCGACCAAAATGTTAGGGATTTGGATATGCCCAATATATACTGTAACAATGGGGTTACCTAGGTCATCATATTTATCCAGTGGGGATTTCCCCATCATCAGTTTAGATAAATTCCCCACTACATGCATTGTAGGAGGATCCTTTGTCTTCCTTCCTAGTTTTTTCACAACCAAGTCTCTAATAGTTTTGGCATATATATGTACATCATGCAAGGAATGTAATAGTGGAATTATTACATAAATATTTTTCAACTCTCCTAAAAGGTCGAAACTAGTTTGTTCCATGACATTTTGCAAGGTTAATCGTTCAGGATACAGTGTTTCTCTCAAAGATTGTGTAGGTTGAGTCTTAGTATGTGTTTCTACAAGTGTTTTAGTTGATGTTTCATCATGTATCTCAATCAGTGTTTTAGATGGTCTTTCAACATCCGTAATAATGGGTATTGCTGAACTGAATTAATTTTCAAATCGTGGATTCACTCCTTTATTGGTTATAGAGGATGGATCATCCTCAATGAAGATTGGTTCCACTACCATTCCTGATCGTAAGTGTAAATTGTTGAGAAAGATATGGGAAATGGAATAAGATGGCATGCTATAGGTTTCGAATTGTTGCACCGCCTTATTGTTATGATTGGGGTTAGGTTGTGTTGAGGCTTGGAAATTCACAGGAAGCAATAGCAAGGGATTCTCCCCAGTCAATGTTCCCAACTAGTCCATGACTGTTTGGTGTAGGGAATCCGTCCAGTTTGCGGTTCGACTATCGTAGTTCAAAAAATGAAAGGTTTTAACGGTTGCGGCCCGGTCCACCATGTATATTTTTGTATTTTTATTTTTAAGTATGACATGCAAGTGCCTAGCTAAAATGTAGATTGATTAAGATAGCAAGGAGTGGTCACAATGTGATGCGCAGGTTCTTACCTCTCGTCTTAGACTCTCTTGCATCTGAATCACACACAGCAAGGAATTAAAACTAACTACCTAACCTATCCCTAGGGAGCAATATGATCATTTATTAATGAGTAATGTATTTTGTACATGCATTATGAAAAATCACAGATAGCTGATACTTCTTTCAAAACACATGAACATTTAAATATATTTGAACAACCAGATAGCCAATTGTTTATGGATAACATTCATTTCTCATAGTGGAAATTTTCATAAAATAAGCCAGAGAACATTCATACAAGAACATAGGTTCAAAGAGTTAGAATTATCTTATAGTTAATGGACACAAAGCTGAAAACGAAATAGTTCCTCTTCAACATATCCATAGCACAACATTTGAACATTCCACCAAGCTTTCTCCAACAAGCAAATTATAATTATCTATTGCAAAAGGAAATAGTTCTTCTTATAATATGTCTTCACCAATCTAACTGGGAAAAAGTCCCTCTCTTATCTAAATCTTCTATATTTATACAAAAATAACAAAACTGTTGGGCTATCCATGAATGACTCTTGAGCTTTCCCAATGCTTCACCTCCCATGCTTTGCTTTCATTAAGGGCTTATAGAATTTACAATATATTACAATAAAAAATAAAATGCTTATGAGGAGGGTCTCGCTTGACTATTCAAAAACTTCTTCCATGCTGAGGCCTCTACGGCAATGCTTTCAAACTCGGAAGGTTATAAGAAACAAATATTTATTTAAAATTTAGCAGCCTGATTTCTTATTAATTCTATTCTGGCTGCGCTTAGGCGAATTTGGTCTTCGAGTAACTAGACACTAACTGCGGAATGAGATACTTCATTCCTCATGGTTTGCTCGTCTAGGGATTTGATGTGCCGAACTTTCTGTTCATCTTCCTGATATTTTCTTTGCAATATCTCCAAAAATAGCCTATGCTCTGGAAAGGTATCCATTCTCTGCTCAGTTTCAACTTGGCAATGATTATACGTAATCAAAAGTCTCCTGAAGAACTCTGCACAAGCCCCCTTTCTCTTCTTGACATCGTTCTTGAATTCTTCGGCTGTGTTTATGGAAAACTCCAGTAAATCATAGTCTTGCCTCAGGGTTTTTGATCTTTTGATGGTAGATCTACAGCAGTTTCTTCATTCGCTTCTAATCTCGCCATCCTTCCTGTTAGGACTTCTAAGATATCCTGCAATCTGTCTACAAAATATGAAGAGGTTTCCAAAATATCTTCCAGCCAATTGTCCACCTGCAAGACCTTGCACCTTTCTTACTCTATAGCCATCTGCAGCTTGTGCATCTTTCTCCTTTGTGCTAGAACGTGCTCCTTGAAAGGATTAAGACTGACCTGCTATTCTTTGGCCTCTTCTAGAGCTATTTTTAATGAGGTAATCTATTCTTTAAGTTGCGCATTCTGCCCCTGATATTGCCTCTTAGATTCCTCCAAGGTAGCTTTCTGTAGCTCCAACTCCCCTATCTTTCCTAGCAACTACCCCTTTTCTGTCCTTAACCCTTGACATTCCTGCTGCAATTTATCCAGACTTCCTTGGGAAACCTCCACAGATCTCTTCTCAACTTGGAGGAACTAGAGCTTAGCTTTTGAATACTTTATTTCCTATTGTATGTCTTCAAACTTTCTTTTCAATCTATTATTTTACTCTCTCTCTCTTCTTAGGGTATCTTTTAGCTGGGAAGTAAACTTCTTTGATTGTTCAAAATCAGTCATCATTCAATATACATTGTCCTCAGAAGCATGGATTAATGCAGCCCCAGCTCTGATGGTGAATCTGGGGTCCTTGTCTATCCCATATACTACAGTTTTATCATTTATCATTTTACCCGACTGTCCCCTAGTCTCGACCTTTCTCTCGGTCCTCTTCACTATTCTTTTAATTTCCCTATCATAAAAAATAGTGTTGAAATCCCATACCTCCTCCCCTTTCTTCTGTTCGAAAGGGATTAGCCTTAGGGTAGGGACCATAGCATGTCCTGTTGTGCTGCTAGCCTCTGCCTCGGGATCTTGAATATCAGGATTACCCAAGTCCTGAGCCTAACTATCTATAGGATCAGAAGCTGATTGTTCTATCACTGCCCCTGTCAGTTTTAGTCTTTCTGTTTCCTGCTTCCTCATTTCCTCATCCAACTTTCTTTTCTTTTCCTCCTCTTCACTCCGGGCAGCTTCTTCTACCTTTCTAGTTGCTTCTTGTTTCACTCTTCTCTTTTCTTCCTCCTCACCTTTGAGCCAGCTTTCAGCTTCCTGTGCTAGTCTACTAGAATATTCCTTTCTTTTCCTAGCCTCTTCCTCCTCTGCCTTTTCCTGTTCATCCTTTCCTTTCCCGCCTTTGGTGGTGATTTTCTTTTTAAATCTTCTTCTTAAGGCCATTATATTTTCTGCACTACAAAAACTGGATTCTTCTTTATCCCACTGGCTTGTTGATCCGGATTTATGCATGAACAAAATGAAAGAACATATATAGAATCATAATAATAGACATTTTGCAAATATAACAGAGATACAGTAAAACATATTCTATTAAATGGCGGAAATAGAACAGACTGTAATACAATAGCTAGAATGGTGGTAGCTATCTCTGAGAAGAGATGTGGCTGCTACACTCATTTGTGCCAAGCTTAATACAAAATGAGGCCAAAGGGGCCTATTTATAATAAAAATGAGGTGATAACCCCAAAAGTCCCAAAACATAACCCTAGAAGATGAACCGTCATAAAGTTTGCAGCCCCACGATGGTAAGTTGAACAGTCAACTTCCCGGGGTCATAATTTTTGCATACGATCTCTGATTTGGGTGTTCAATAGCTCGTTGGAAAGGTCTATCTAAGATTTAAAACTTTTGGTTGACCAAATGCATGCTGATGGCAAACATTTGGCCCCGAATCTCCAAAAAATGTCGTTTAAGGCCTCAAAATGGCCCCGGAAGTTTAGGACTCGAAAAACTGTCGAAAAATAACTAGGAAACTGCCACAATGGACAATTGTTTTGAGCCAATGGAATAGGTGGGTGGCCACCGATCTCCATCTGGATCAATCCTCCCTCCTTAGGAAGAAATGGTATCCATTACAT
>LPNX010593408.1:401302-415362 GCA_001517045.1 Pseudotsuga menziesii | reverse complement strand
GAACTGTGTGTTGAGTTGATCTCCTGGTGCGACATTTGTTGAAGTGAAGAGGCTGCTTTTCTTTGGCATCCCGAGAGGGCTGTAATTGTTGTTTGGATGATTTATTTCTGGATGAGCACCTTGAATGTGTGGCCTTGCATCGTAGAGGTACTCGGATAGATGAGGAAACAATGGCTCTGTCTTCTTCTTGTGTCTGATGAGTAGAGACACCCTGTGCAAAGGGTGTGGAGGTCTCTGTGATTTTATGTTCTCCTTCAGACGCAATTGTGAAGAGGAATAATTTTCTGATGTGGGAGCTTATCTTCCTACCCTGCGAGACTGTAGTAGGTGCAATTGTCTTTGGGATCCAGTAGAGTTGTCCTCCCAAAGTGACAATGGCACTGCGAGGCCGTGACTCATATACAACATGACGCTTCCACATATATGGTTGTCCTAAAAGAACATCACAGACTTCAAGTGGGGCCACATCACATAGTACCTCGTCTTGGAAAGGCTTGATGCCATAAGATAGGAGGCATTGCTGAGTAATGTGGATACCGCGTCCTTGGCTTAGCCAACCAATTTTGTAAGGTTGCGGGTGTGGTGTTGTCGGAAGCTCCAATCTCTTGACGACTTCTGCTGAGATCAGGTTCTTTTGGATTCCATTGTCAACAACAAAATGTAGAGGCATTCCCTTCACCCACATCTGCGAGTGGAATAGGCGCTCCTCTGCCTCTGACTCTTCAGGATTATCTAGTTGAATATGTGTGATAGCAACAGTGGCAGTGGGGTCTTCATCAATGATTTGCGTCCCATTGGGTGCGGCTGTGGCATTGGGTTCAGAATCAGAATCAGGATCTGATTCTGAAGATTTGATCTCGGCCACTAATGACTGCTTTGAGCGACATTCATTAGTGTTGTGCCAAGGGATTTTATGAAATTCGCACCACTTACCAGTGTCCTTCTTTGTCTTTTGATATCCCTTCTTTGCTTGTGGCGGGGACTGGTTGTCATTTTCTTTTGTTGTGTTCTGCGGGCTAGGGTTTCCCTTGCCTTGCTTCTGCGGTGGATTCACAGGTCCAGAGTCTCGCTTGTTCTTTTGTCAAAATTTCTCCTCGATTTTGACAGCATACTGATAGGCGGATCCAAGTGAAGAGATGTCGAGGAAGTCCATCTCAGTTCAGATGTACCGATGTAGACCACTGCGATATTTTAGGATTAGGTGCCGCTCGGAGTCTTTGATACTCAGCCTTGTCCGTAGAGTATGAAATTTGTTGGTGTACTCCGACACCGTCTGGTCCCTTTCTTGACGTAGAATGGTCCATTTTGTGTACTGGTCATCATAGTTTCCCACATGGTAATACTGTTCCTTGATGTCATCTATGAAAGAGGCCCAAGTGGGAATTGTTTCAAACATTTTAGACTCATCTGATAAGTTTTTCTCACAATAAGTACCCCACCAATTTTGGACATGGGGGACTTCCTTAAGGAGCGCAAAGGTGATCTTTTCTCTATCGGAAAAATTGTGAACAGAGAAATACCCTTCTAGAACATTCACCCAATTATCTAGGGCATCTGCATCAATATTGCCTTCAAATAAAGGAATATCAAAGTTAACTTGTACCTTAAAGGGAGTTGCATCCTTGAACTGGCTGCTTGTTGAAGATGCATTGGCCGCGGCCGACATTCGCCGAAGGATTTGGGCGAAACTATCCATCATCTCGTTCCTCTGTCACTCGAGGGATTCCTTGAGCAGCGACTTGATAGGATCTCCTGCTCCGTCGTCTCTCTTTTCTTCTGCCATGGGAGGTCGTTTGGGACGGCGAGAATGATCGAGTGAAAATAGTTCGAGACCAAACTCTCTATACTCGGACCTCGTCGGGGAGATGCATCGAGAAACAATCAAAGAGAAGATTGCTTTGATACCACTGATCCGGATTTAGGCATGAACGAAATGAAAGAACATATACAGAATCATAATAATAGACATTTTGCAAAGACAACAAAGATACAGTAAAACATATTCTATTAAATGGCGGAAATAGAACAGACTGTAATACAATTGCTAGAATGGTGGTAGCTATCTCTGAGAAGAGATGTGGCTGCTACGCTCATTCGTGCCAAGATTAATACAAAATAGGCCAAAGGGGCCTATTTATAATAAAAATGAGGTGAGAACCCCAAAAGTCCCAAAACGTAACCCTAGAAGATGAACCGTCATAAATTTTGCGGCCCCATGATGGTAAGTTGAACAGTCAACTTCCCGGGGTCATAACTTTTGCATACGATCTCCGATTTGGGCGTTCGATAGCTCGTTGGAAAGGTATATATAATATTTACAACTTTTGGTTGGCCAAATGCATGCCGATGGCAACCATTTGGCCCCGAATCTCCAAAAAATGTCGTTTAAGGCCTCAAAACGGCCCCAGAAATTTAGGACTCGAAAAACTGTCGAAAAATAACTAGGAAACTGCCACAATGTACAATTGTTTTGAGCCAGTGGAATAGGTGGGTGGCCACCGATCTCCATCTAGATCACTTGTGTATTCAAAATGTACATTTTCCTCCTTGCAGTGCTCTGCCACTTTATTCCGGGAATCATTCCTATGGAAATTCATTTCCCCAAAATGGAATTTCCCCAATTCTTCCACAAATTCATCAGCTTTCTTCACCCTTGTGAACTTATAGCTTCCCAACCTGAATGGTAAAGGAGGGTAAGCCGCTTTTTTATGTTTGAATAAAAAGCTCCCTATACCATCTAAGAAGACCTGTCTAACTGCCTCCCTGTGCACTACATAGTCAGTGGCATACTTTGACAGTAGTGACGGTGCTCTGGAGCATCCATACATTCTGAAGTACAATCCATCCTTTGTTAAGTAGTAGTCTGCATATTCCTCAATCACCTGCAATGCTTCCTCTGACATACAGTTACACTCCTTTAAGAAGATCAATGTATATAATGGCATGATGAAGTGCTCACACACTTCTCTATAGTTGTAGAAGGAGCAAGTCGACACAAGTTGACTTGAACGAGGACCGACTTAGTCGATCAGCCGACTAAGTCGGTCAATCGACTAAACTAGAAGATTAAGTCGGCTAACTAAAAGTCGTGTCGGTTCACCGAATCGACAGGTATTTATTTTGTAACTGTTTGTAAATTGTATATATTAGGTTGTTGAGCCAAACGAGAACTCAATTCAGTTCTCTGCCTTGTATGAACTCACTATAATAATATAATCTATTTATCCTATCTATTCTTGTCTCTTGTCTCTACTTTATATTTATGTATGTTTTAGTATGTATTATTGGTAACCTTATGTGATCTGTGAGATTACGACATTGGTTCCGTTGCCAATAGTACATGACTGAAATATATGCTCACATATGATACCAGAGTAGAAGATTAAGGACTAGTGGGAACGTAAAAATTGCAAACTATCTGCAAAATTATGCACGAAGGAACATATTAACAGTCGCTGAAGCAAAAGAACGATTTTTTACAGAGACGCATGAAAAATTTGTTGAATCAGTGCCCCAACTCTTGAAGCAACTTCTGGATGCGAAAGCCGAACGCAACTAAAGAACAACAGTTGCTGGAAAAACTGATCCAAGGAGGCTAAACAAATTTGTTGGAGTGGTGTGAGAAAAACGCCGACGACTTCTGTGAGGAACAAGCAGTCGAAGACAGAACTTTAGTGGAAGCTATCAAAGAGAAATTTTACACATATTTCACTGAACAATTTTTTTGTTCCCTACTGACCTTGCTGTTCAAATTCTTAATCGAGAAGGGAGCAAGACACATTGTCAAACCTCGTCCACCACTCTGCAAACATCCATCAAACACTAACTGGGCGGAGAAGCAGAGGAAGTAGGAGAAATTCATTGCAGAAAGGGAGTGGGAATACTTCCTGAGCAAATAAATCGAACTATCCGTGCTTTCTAAAAAAGCGTCAGGTAGGCTATGGGGGGGGTAGCTGGTCATGTGTCGGAGATAGAGTATAGTGGATCCTAGTCGACCTAAACCAGATAGCAGTCACCAGTAATGAGAAGTCGGGTGGAGAGGACCTCAAGAGAATAAGTATTGTAAGAAAGTATGTCAAATATCCAGAAGACCGAAAGGGATGAAAGATACCAGAGAAGGGAAGCAAGACGTGAAAGAGCCTTAGAGCTGCACAGAGGACAAAAGCCTAGGGAGAACGACAAGGAAGAGAATCCGCCAGAGTTAGGTCATGACCGATATGAAGAAGGCGTGGAGCAAGAACTATCCCCTACGGAGGAAGAAGTGTGGATAGAGCAGCCAGAAGCTCTCCAACTAAGAGATCCTAGTGAAGGAATGACCCTTTTCCCATTGAATTTGCGTACTAGAATACAGACTATTCTCGAAGACGACCTCCGACTACGAGCTGGTGACTTCAGTATATGGAGCCAACTAGGTGACGAAATGTACACTGGTCAACACCTTATTATACGTAGACCACTGGAAGGAAACTGGGTGACGTTTCAAGTGGCACCCTCCCTTTGAAGTATCCACTTACTCTACTGACACATGAAGGAGCCCCCCCCCCACCAAGTACAGCTTTAGAAGAAATCGAACAATCAGACCTGCGAACACAAAGTTGCAGCGAAACATTGTCACGTCCCCATGCCTCCAACCGGCATAGAGGACGCGACTACTAGCTTTATCAGACTGGGCTAACTGCCCCATGAACATGTACAGGCTATAAAATTCACTGAAACAGAATGCTTAAACAAATTTTAACTACAAACATGCACACAGGAATGTTTATCATACATAGATGCATTTTAATCATCATACACAGCGAAAACCAACATCATTCATACATGCATGCATTCAACATGTTCATGTTATTTTCATTAATCAGTAAATATAGAATTGCAGAGGTAAAATACACAAGATTACTTATCTTATGAAAGCTTTGCTCCGCAAAGCGTGAAGGAGAATGGTGAGGAAAAAATGGAAAACGTGGATGCATGGCAGAATGGCATACGTTTTTGGGCATTTTCCTTGCCAAGGAAGTCAGAACACATTTTTCAAAAATGGGTCTCTGCCCAATTCGAATTTTTTGCCCATACTCTTCCCATTCCATGCAATAACTAACTCAACCACATTATGGTAGAAATAAATTATTGGGGAAAAAGACAAGAAAGGTAGTTGACAGTTTGATGGGTTTTCTCATAGACATTTGGCTTTTTCCCATTGGCCCGTAGGTTAAATATTTCACCCCCCCCTTATCCTTCGGAAATCATGCCCCATTCGATTTAGTTGCCGCGACCGTATCTGGTTGTGTTTATTTTAATTAATTATGATGCATATTTACATGATGGCCAACATAATATATGCCGCATGCCTTGATTTACCATCGGTGACAAATTTAAATCCAAAACATAGCATTACCGATCAATGGTGGGCCTTGGCCCTTAACTCCACACCATGATCATTTACAATTTATACATCATATACATCTAATGTAATGGGGTCAAAACCGGGGCATTACAAACATCGATAGTAGAAGTCGACATTAACCGACTGCAAGTCGATGAAGACTCGACGACCGACGGTAGCACAAGTTTCGTCGACCAGGAACGACTACATCAATAACCCCACCACTTTCACCACCACCCCCACCTCCACCTCCACCAAATTCTGAGAGCAGTGAAAGTGATTTAGACATGGGTCACAGATCGGGTCACATTCCTCTCTATGAGGGAGATGAAGACCCCAGACGACATTGGTTCATCTGTGAGTTGACCTGGGAAGCCAACCAGGTTACAGATGAAGACCGACAAATGGTACAGTTCATAGGAGCCTTAAGGAAAAGGGCCTTGACATGGTACATGACCTTTTCAGAAAGGAAACCCAGAGTGACCAAAGCCGAGATTAAGGCACATTTCCTGTCATTCTTTAAAACACAGACACTAAGCACCTGGCCGCGAAGAAGCTCAAAAATACATCACAAAAGCTAGGGGAGACAGTCCGCGACTACGACAAGCGATGGAAATATTTACTGAGCCAATTGGATTACATTATTGATGAAAAGTTACTAATTCAATGGTTTCTTGCAGGATTATCGCAAAAAGTACGTCGACATATTAGTCTGGAAACGTTCAAAACGTATGAGGATGCGCTAACAAAAGCTCTTCAGGTTGAGATGGAAAAATATATACCTACATACCCCATGGACCACTGACTACAACAATAGCTAGAGAATGTACAGAAGCCTCTGAAGGAGCTCAGCCTCAAGAATTAGGAGATCTGGTGCACCAAGTGCTCAACTAACAGCCACTTGAAGGATAACTTTCGACATGAATATAGCCGATAAGATGTCTGCTTCGTACATACTAAATCCTTTTGCGAAATTTTCTAGGAACATGGAGATCACTCTACAACAGACTGCCTATTTAATATGAAGAACAACAAAGCTTCCTGGTGTGCCATCTGCGAAACCAAAAGTCACAACACTACTGACTGTCAGTTAAACCTAAAGAACCGACAGAACTATCAAGCGGTCTACCAAATGAATGCAGTAGCACAAAACAATGAGCAAATCAATCCACCAAACAATCAGAATGGACAATGATATGAAGGTCGACGATATGAGCGCTGGTACAACAATCGACGTCACGGTTACGGAGGAAGAGGTTGATTCCCTGGGAATCATGACATACGACTTTGTCGACATACCCAGTGCTTCATATGTTACAAAGAAGGTCACTGATATGCAGACTGTCCATACAAGGACAGAACTGATCTTAAATTCTGTACACACTGTGGAGTAGGTGATCACTCATTGGAGGATTGTCCTACTATGTTAGAGAAAATCAATACGAATAAAAATGTTAATGTCTTGTCTTGTATACAAAAGCATGATGTAATAACTACTAAAAATTTACATATTGTCACTCGACAAGGCACAAAAACAGAGCCTGATAACCCTCAAATTAGTAAGATTAAAAACACAAATGGTTATCCTGATCCTATGAAGGAAAAACACACATTTCAAGAAGCAACCCACATATTTCATGACATTGCACGACAAGAAGACATCATTAATAGTCGACCCAACACAATACATCAATTAGTCCAACTCGCTTAAACAGAAAAATCCATAGCTCAGTTCATTGACTTATTGCATGAAATAAAAGGTACCAACCTTGGAAAACAAACTAAGAACATCTGCAGCTTGAACCAAAAAGACAAAAATGATGTCGACCCACTTGTCGACCTATAAATCGAAGGTTACCACGTCCGACAAGTAGTGCTCAACTTTGGGTCCCAAGTATATATCATGACTCGGGATACATGGGAAAAGATGGGCAGACCTCAACTCTATGAGTCCACACTATCCTTCTTTCCCACCCATTAACCCCGACCATTCCCCCACTCCATCACCACTGCCGCCATCATCCCCACCACCTCCGCCACCACCTGATCCACAACCAGACCTATCTCAACCAACTGCATCCTCACAGTTGGAAGTGACCATACCACCTCCCCAACTAGAAAAACCATCAACTTCCATTCCACAAACCACAGGCCCCCCCCTCAACTGTTGCAGGTACCCAGGAAAAAGAGGTAGAGAAACAAAAGAAGAAGGAAAATCATCATCCAAAAACTTGCAGCCTACGGATCAGCTTAAGGGATGCAAGCTCCTTGACCGACATAGAGGTCAACCAACTCCTCAAAACCTTGGCCAAAGAAGCAAAGACAAGGGCTGAGAGAAAAACTAAAGAACTGACAGACAAAAATACAAAACAAGTCGAGTTTCTTGGCAAGTGCAGGACTTTAGCCCAATCTGTCATTCCCGACCCTCTCGAAGTCGACACAAATAGACCATTGGAAAGAGCATATCAGCTCTTCAAGAGCATGGTGTCAACCATCCAGTCACATCTCCAGGAAACTAAGGAAGAACAGAAGGAAGAGGCGCCCGACTACTACTGGCACAACACACTGCTTTCTCAGAGGCATACAAAGTGCTACAGGACCATATGGAGGAATCTATCATCACCAAAGAATTCTTGAGGGACTAGCCCACTCACTATGGGAAGGTCTATCAGCAGACACGCCAGACTCATCAAGGCATTCAGGCTTTGGAAAGTAGGAAGATGACAGAGGAAGCACTTAGGCAGACAATAGAAGAACATATAGTGCTGGAAAACAACAAACTACAGCAGCTGGAATGGGAAGCACATCAGTGGGTGCAACAAGCTCTTCCCAATTTAGAGAAATTCGACATCATCTACCCCCAGATGAAAAGACTCATCGACACAGCAGAAGAGTAGAACCAGTTCCTAGGCCCCAACATGGAGAAGATCGCGGAAGTCCCCCTCTCGGAGAAGATGTTGGTCCTGTCAAGCTTAACTACATTAACTATCGACATCTAGAAATATTTGCAGAGCTAGATAGAATTTCAACATAACCTCTCCATCATAGCTCTAGCCATTGTTGAGGTTTGTGTCCAGAAAAAACCGACCATTCATCTGCACAGTCCACCACAATAGCATTTTGGAAGGGTCCGATAAACACATAATTTTGTACCTCCCTGTTTCTTCAGGATGAAGAAAATGTTTTGTTCATGGGGGAGATGTAGAAGGAGAAAGTCGACACAAGTCGACTTGAACAAGGACTAACTTAGTCGATCAACCGACTAAGTCGATGGGCTGACTTAGTCGATCAGCCGACTAAGTCGGTCGACCAACTAAACTAGAAGATTAAGTCGGCTAACTAAAAGTCGTGTCGGTTCACCGAATCGATAGGTAGTTATTTTGTAACTATTTGTAAATTGTATATATTAGGCTGTTGAGCCAAATGAGAACTCAGTTTAGTTCTCTACCTTGTATGAACTCGCTATAATAATATAATCTATTTATCCTATCTGTTCTTGTCTCTTGTCTCTACTTTATATTTATGTATGTTTTAGTATGTATTATTGGTAACCTTATGTGATCTATGAGATTATGACAATAGTGACTGTGGTATTTGTGTGCCCACAGTGGCTTGTAAGCTGAGTAGACTGGTGTTCTCTCTCGGTCCCAGATACACCTCAGGTTTGGGAAGGGTTGGTTGCATAGTATGCAATCAATCAGCATAGAGCTCATGTAGAACTCTGATCTCTTCTGGGATACCCCTCCTAATGCTGAAGCAATGTAGGCTGAGAGGCTGTTGGACACAATGTTTTCCTAGTTGAACACTGTCCCTTGTGTTGCAACATAGAAGATGATAGGAACCCACTCCAACTTGAAGCTTTTACCGTGGGCCCTTCTGAAAATCCTGTTCAGCATCAGGGCAATGAACCTATAAGTGGTTCTTAGAGTGGTAGTATCATATTCCCCAGATGGCCTAGTTCTGAAGTTCTTTCCAAGCACCAGCATTCTCTTCAGTGTCTTGACTAGGTCCAGCTTAATTGCCTTTAGCCAATCTTCAGTCAAGTATACCTGTGCTTTTGGTAAGTGGTAGGCCAGAGATACATACTCAGGGCTATAGGCAGCATAACCCTGTTTATCAACATTTTCCAAAATCATGGTCATTACATCTGCCCTGGGAAGAATCCATCCAATTACATTTGAGCATGGAAAAAGATCAGGTCTAGTAGAAACTCTCATCAATGCAGATCTCTCTATATTTGCATATATGGTTTCCTCCTCAAAACTTGTGTCAAGAAGCTCCCGGTGTGTTATTAATTTGTAGAATTCCCCCCATTTATATTCAGGTTCCACACCCACTAGGAATTTGGTATCTTCGTAAGTGTATTCAACTCTGGTGACAATTTCAATCTCGTGTTTCTCCTCTACTACGGGAGCCTTCTTCTTCTGTTGTTTAGACATTTCAAATTCTGAAGAGTTTCCTTTCCATGCACAAAAATTGCTTTAGGTTCGGTTGGGCCATTCCTCGATAACATTCAAAATGGAGACAAAATGTATGAGCATTTTACCTTGTCTATGCTAAACATGATTGCCGCTGTGAAAATAAAACAAACAATACTCAAAAACCAAATGTTCCCGCATAAAAACAATTTGCCCAAAAAGCTAAAATAGCTCATGACCATTATTTGCAGAATCAACTTAAAATATTATGGATTTTTCTAAAACAAAGAAAATCCCTCTCCTCTCACTGAGTAGAGGACAATCTCAAAACCCCCTCTCGGCACTATGACTTAAATCGCTCCATGGAAAATATGGTGCCTAATCCCAAGCGAAGGATACTGCATGTGATAGTGTATTTGACTCACTGTAAGCTCAGAGAAAACACAAGAGGAAGCTACTTCTTGCAAAAAACACTTGCATCAAACTCCGCATAGATAGTGCATTCTGAACCTAAACTAGTCCGAGGTTCATATTTGAGTTACCAATCTCATTCTAAGGAACCAAACCTCGGAATCTCAGAAGAAAACTAATGAAACACTCTCCCTAGATGGCCACTCGTAGACTGGAGGATACTGGTGCAAACAGCGTAAAGGCCGTCTGCACTAGTTTACCCAGCAGTTGAGTGCAAGCTATGAACCCATAATGTTTGTGAAAGAAATCACCAAGCAAACCACAAACACTCCCCACCGGTCCGCCAGACCATTTCCCTAGCTTATATATACACGCTGAAAAATAAACCTAGGAAATCACTAACCGCCGAGACAGGAGCTAACCGAGGGAGACATAATTAGTTTGCCCATTAGAATGGAAAGGTAAATGGGAATAAGGGCCTACCTGGCACTGTGTTGCATGACTGGTCGAGGAAAAACTGCCAACCTCCACGGCGGAGCCACCTAGGAGCAAAGGTACTGACAGTGAATGCATTGGTCTGCTCGAGTGATAACGACGGCATGGGGAAATCCCAAAATAATAATAAAATAATAACCCCCAAACCCAATATATATTCTGCGGTCAACATGCAATCGAAGGGAAAAATAAAACCATCGAGAGGCAGAACGGCTATGGGATCCACAATACTGTCAGTATAGCATCCGCAACTGTGGATGATAAAATAGCTAGGAGACCCACAATGGCATCGACAAGATAAAGAAATAAAACTCACATCGGCGCTCGCCAAACTAAGGCCTCGGACCAATAGTTGGTTGGAGAGCCACAGCGGTGGAAACTGTAATGGCATCGAGTTCCACAGACCAATAAAAATCAGAGAAAAAAAATACATGACTTCGGCCAAAAATTAACAGTCACGCAGAAAACAAAATCAAACTACATCGAAAAGATAGTGCCTTCCAGAGCCGCAACGACGAAAGCTAATGACTTAAAATCTGAGAATAAAAAACGACGGGGATTGGAAAAGGATGATACAACCGTCAGGAAGCTTCGCAGTACCTCCTTTGCAACGGTGGAAGATGTAGAGACAAATGTTTCGATGGTATTCCAACAAGCCGTCGATTAAGAAAAATAAAAAAAAGCGTCGGAGGAAAAAAATCTTGGATCGGACCCGACTTCTTGTTACTTCTCCGCAACGGCAGGTGCGCAATTAACTGCACTTTTGACTCATAGCGTCAAATGCTTCCGATGGAAAGGAAAAATCAATTCAAACCGTAAAACATCATTGGCATTAAATTAATATTTGCATCAATAAAAACCAAAAAGCTGAGCAAAACGAATTAAAGGAGGGTTGCAAAATTTTTTGAATTTTAGGAAAATGTTGCAGCTGCAACAATTGGCGCCTACCTGGTGAACCCTAGATTTATGAATCAACTTCTTCACAGTAAAAGACTGTTTAATCATTTATCTCATAAATTGAATACTTCTAGATGCATGTATTACTAAGATGGAAAACACATGCATTTGAATCATTTAGGACAGTTCATTCTTTGGAAATGGGAACACCCAAAATATTTGAAAGTCCGGATAACTCTTTTGAGGCTTAGTAGGTGAGTTTTATTTTACCTTTGTCTTTGGGTAGTTTCTATCTTGGACACTATAGGATCGTAACATATGGTAAATAGACCTATTCATTTGTTCCTCATTCCCATGCCAACTGCACTTTGTGCCCTTTTGAAATTTTGTTCTTTTGAGTCCTCCACCTGCATTTCTTTCTAAATTTTATTCAAGATCTTCTATCCATAGTGTCCTTTTGTGTGAGAGATGTATTTACTTTTCAGCTCACGGATGGAGAACTTTTGGCATATTTATTTTCACGTTTCTCGTACTTCGTTTTGATATGTATTGCTTCTTTTAGGAGTTTTGACTCTTAACAGCCTTTAGGCCTTTAAAATCATGGCATGGAATCATTTATATATAATAAATTGTTCACCTTTATTCCTTTCTGTGGGTATTTTTCTATCACTCCCTATGACATCTTAGATGTGAGATGGATGGAGCCTCGAAATAGTATTCCAGACCTTGTAATTCTGAGTTATTTTCAAGGGTTAAGCAGGACTTCAATGAGTGCATAGCCATTTAGGAAAACTACTTACTAGAAGAAATTCTATCATTTCAAAATAAAATGCACATTCTTATCCCAAATATTTCAGTTAATCAAGAACCCTGATGCTTTCCATGCAACCAAAAGTTTGCCTCTTTTATTCAAAACAAACCAAAATAACCAAAAATAAAAGCGGTAAATCAAAGTAAAACTGCATCAAATTATTTATGTACAAGGTCATAAAATCAAAAAATCAAAATAAAATTTGAGAACCTGTGGAAATTGAACCCAGTGATAGACTAATTTTACTCACAACAATTAACAATTGATCATGCAAAATCACTCACAAAAGAGACTGAAATTGGAGCTGAACACTAAACTATATTAAATCAGTGTACAATAGCCAACCCTGTAACATAATAGGTTACTGAATAAATAACATACATCAGGGATTCAGATGCATGAGGATCAATTCAAATCTAGCATAAAGAAGGCTTACTAAAAATAAGCAAATCCCCCATACGTGTAAAAAGCTGATCCCAAATCTGTCATGGAGCTCACAAATTGGAAAAATGGCTTAGGAAAGCTAAAGAGTGGTGGAATGGAAGCTCATACATGCTTTTTCATGGAGAAAAGAGTGGAGGATGAAGAGGACAAAAAACTAGTTCACCTCACCTAGTCTATCTTTTCCATTTGCTTTAAAACACTGAAAAAGTAGGGAATAAAGCAGAAAAAGTAGAAGGGCGCCTAGGAGGCCAGGAATAAAGTAGATTTGATTCCTTGGGCTTTCCCATGTGCTACATGAGTCAAATAAGGAAATTTTGACCATTATGGATAGGTAATAGACAACTTGCACAAGGTGGGACACATGAGCTAGGCTAATAAGACAGAAATAATTAAATTAATGTCTAAGTGGGTAAAATATGGGTTGATTATTCTAACACCCCCCATTAATCCTAAATTATGAGTAATATATCAGAAAATTATAGGGCCTAGCAACAAGGCTTAGTCACCCTTTACATACTGCATGTCCATTTAAAACAAGGAAAGAGGCAAAACCAACTTGGGAAAATCCTCCCTTAAACATGGACTGTAAAACAAAATTGTAGAATCTTGTCTTCACTCATGCTTCACAGCATGATCAGAAATCCCTAGCAGTGATTTGATATTGCTGAAGGTCTTCTCACAAAATTCTTTGGTGAAGATATCAGCTACTTGTTCTGAAGATGAACAGAAGAGTAGGTGAATGGTGCCATCATGCACAAGCTCTCTGATGTAGTGCATATGGATCTCAATTTGTCTGGTTCTCTGCTTCTAAAATGGATCTTTGCAGATTCGAATGGTACTCTGGTTATCATAGTAGATGGTAGTTGAGTACTCTGGTTCAAATCCACACTCTCCAAGTAAACCCTGCAACCGAAAACATTTAGTTGCTGCATTAACAACTCCTCTGTACTCTGCTTCTGTAGATGAAAGTGCAATGGCACTCTGTTTCTTGCTTGACTAGCTGATTGGCCCTTCTACAAGCATGAACACATATCCTGATGTGGACTTTCTATCTGTGCTATCACCTGCCCAATCACTGTCAGTAAATCCAATCAAATCAAGATCAGATTTTTCTTTATAGAAGATCCCATGTGTCCTTGTTCCCTGAACAAAGTTAAGGATCCTTTTGGCTGCTTTCCAATTGATCTCATGAGGCTGTTCC
>LPNX010593408.1:314971-401235 GCA_001517045.1 Pseudotsuga menziesii | reverse complement strand
AATATCAGGTCTAGTATGTGTCAGATACAACAAACATCCAATCAATTGCCTATACAGTGTATTGTTTACCATAGGTGAAGAATCAGTTTCTTCCAGCTTCACTCTTGAAAGGAAAGGAGTTTTGCTTGCTTTGCAATCCTTCATTCTAAATTTGTTCATTAAGTCCAAGTCATATTTGTACTGGTACACCTTGATTCCAGCTTTGGTTTGAGCAATCTCAAGCCCCAAAAATTGACTTAAGAGCCCCAAATCTGTCATGGAGAAGGCTTGGTTCATAGCTCCTTTTAAGGAAGAAATCTCAGCCTTTGAGCTTCCTATAATGAGGAGGTCATCAACATATAACACAATGATCATTAATGAACCATTAAATAACTTCAAATAGACATTTGGATCTGATTTGCACCGAACAAAATTCAGTGATAGCAAGAAGCTATCGATCTTGGCATACCAAGCCCCGGGGGCTTGCTTTAGCCCATACAATGACTTTCTCAACCTGCACACAAGAGAAGGGTTAGTAGCAAAACCTTGAGGCTGCTGCATATATATCTCTTCAATGATATCTCCATTCAGGAAGGCACATTTTACATCCATGTGATGTACCTCCCATTTCCTTGAGGCTGCAATGGCTAAGGCTAGCCTGATGGAATCCATTTTTGCCACTGGGGAAAAGGTCTCATTGTAATCTATGCCATGAACCTGTGAGTAGCCCTTGGCTTCCAATCTGGCCTTGTACTTCAGTGGTGAACCATCAGCAGCAAATTTGGTCTTATATACCCACTTACACTGTACTAGTTTTCTCCTTGGGGGAAGATCCACTAGCTCCTATGTGTTGCTCTTATGGAGTGAGCTGAACTCCTCCTTCATGGCTGTTTTCCATCTTGGATCTCCTGCTGCTTCTTCATATGTTTGAGGATCAGACTCCACGATCAAATAGAATTTTTCAGCAAACATAGGATCCTTCATGCACATACCACTCTCAAATTGAGATCTAGTCCTCCTTGGGTCATTGGGATCCCCAGCTAGCTCTCCTGCTGCATGTAGTGTCTTGGATGCCCATTTTGGCCTTGTAGGTCTATTAGGGTCTACAATAAACTCATATTCATCAGACAAATCAGAATCAGCATGTTCAACAAACTCTTTACTTACTTCTTGAGGTTCAGGTGGAGAAGAGGCTTCTCCAACTTCCACTGCTGCAAGGGGTTCTTCTTCAAACTGAACACACCTTTCGATGAAGGCTTTGTTTGTGGTAAAATTTATCGAATTTTACCCTTTTGAATCTTCAAAGTATCCAACAAAAATACACTCTTGGCTTTGGGGCTGCAAATCCTTCCTCTTCTTTGTTGGAATTCTAGCCCAAGCCTTTGAGCCAAAAATCCTGAAATGGGTCACATCTAGGTTGTGCCCACTCCATGCTTCGAAAGGGAGTCATACCATCAAGATGTTTGTGAGATACCTTATTCTGAATATAGGCTACACAGTTGATAGCTTCGGCACAGTACTTTGGTGGAAAATTTTTGGCCTCCATCATGCATGTTGCCATCTCCTTCAGTGATCTATTCTTCCTCTCAGCAACACCATTTTGCTGTGGTGTGTAAGGGATAGAATGCTGCATCTGAATACCTACATCTGCACAATAATTAATAAACTTAGACTTGACATAATCACCACCATTTTCATATCTGAGGGCCTTGAGTTTCCTTCCAGACTGGTTTTCAACCAAAGCCTTAAAGACTTTGAATAGGCCAAAAAATTCAGACTTGTGTTTCAGGAAGTGAACCCAGCAATACCTGGAAAATTCATCGATGAAAGTCAATGCATATTTGGCCTGACTCATGGACATATGAGGGAATGGACCAGAAACATCACTATGGATCAGCTCGAGGGGTGCATAGGTTCTCTCATGACTAGCTCTCTCAAATTTATGCTCTGGGTGTTTTCTTAGGATGCATCCTTGGCAGACTCCTTTGGAAAATTTTATCTTGGGAAACCCTATGACCATCTCTTTTTCACTAAGATCAGAAAGATATTTGTAGTTTAGGTGGCCAAATATTTCATGCCAAAGCTTGCTTGCTTCACTAGCATGAATTAGAAGAGCAGAGGGGTTTGAGTAAGGTAGGAAGTGTGAGAACATGTATACCTTTTGAGCATGATTCGCAACTCCTTTTGCAATGACTCTACCACTTGACATCTCTGTGATCTCAAATTCATAGGGGGAGAATATGAATTTATTAGGAGACCTAGTGTGGGTCATCTGGTACACTGACAAGAGGTTGGAGGCAAGACCAAGCACATACAACACATTGCTGAACTGACCATGATCAAGATCAATCCTCCCTTTGCCCAAAATTTCAGTGAGAGAGTCATCTCCTAGTACTATAGGTGGTCCTTTCGACATATCAAGTGAGGAGAAGGCCTCCTTGGTCGAAACCATGTGTCTTGAAGCTCCAGAATCAATGATAAAACTAGGTGAGCTTGATGTGCCAGCAACCAATGCATGAACTCTCTCTCTGTCATCTGACCTTGATCCTCCTTCTCTCTTCTTTGAGCCTTCTGGAAGGGAGATTCCATTCTTCTCCACGAGTTGGGTCAGCATGTCTATTTGCTTCTTCATACAAGAGATTTCAGTGTGATTTCCCTTATTGCAATATGCGCACTTGCTCATTTCACCTTTGTTTTTCTTCTTCTGGTAGTTCTTGTTGGAACCTTGTGGCTCCTCTGGAGACTGTTTCTTGTCTCTCTTTTGCTCAGGTGGCTTTTTAGCTTTCTTTTTTCTTTTTGAATCCACCTTCAAATCTCCAGCAATCAAATCTTGATCTTTGGATGGTTTGATGGTTCCCATCATCACCAGCTTGTCCTGTTCTTGTGTGAGAGATTCCATGAAATCTGCAAGACTAGGCATCTTCCAGGATCGAGCTGTCATTTTTGTGGCATAGAAGGTAAAAAAAACAATGAATAGTTAGGGCCTAGCTTTGAGAGGATGGCCAGGATGAGATGATCATCTTTCTTTTCAATCCCACACTATTTCAGCTACAAAACTAGTGCTTTGAACTTGGAGAAATATAGCTGCAGGTATTCAAAGCTATTTGGACTCAGAGAAATCAACACATTTTCAATTTGATTTCCCCTCATCTCATCTGTCTTTCCAAAAAGATCAGAAATATTCTCCCATACTTCATTCAGTGATGTCAATCCATCAAGATAGAAAAGGAGGTCTCTGGAAATACTCAGACCCAGGAGGCCATAAGCCTCATCCCTTCCGTTGTGCCATTTTATCTTCTTTGCAGCTACATTGGGCTCTACTTCTATTTCCATAGTCACCCTATAGAGGCCTTTCTCTCTCAATAGTATCTCCATCTCTTCTTTCCATTCAAATAAATTGAAGGGAGTCAAGATGGTTTTCTATGATTGATCCATAGCTTAGAAAATTTGTCCCGGTTGTCAGTAGAAGGCTCCCAGTCACTAACGTTGAACCTACAAAACAATTTTGAAGGAGAGAAAAAAATTTACAATGGTTCTCATACCATGTGGAAATTGAACCCATTCATAGATTAATTTTACTCACAACAATTAACAATTGATCATGCAAAATCACTCACAAAAGAGACTGAAATTGGAGCTGAACACTAAACTGTATTAAATCAGTGTACAATATCCAACCCTGTAACATAATAGGTTTCTGAATAAATAACATATATCAGGGATTCAAATTCATGAGGAGCAATTCGAATCTAGCATAAAATAGTCTTACTAAAAATAAGCAAATCCCCCATAGGTGTAAAAAGCTGATCCCAAATCTGTCATGGAGCTCACGAATTGGAAAAATGGATTAGGAAAGTTAAAGAGTGGTGGAATGGCATCTCATACATGATTTTGGATGGAGAAAAGAGTGGATTATGAAGAGGACAAAAAACTAGTTCACCTCACCTAGTCTAGCTTTTCCATTTGCCTTAAAACACTGAAAAAGCAGGGAATAAAGCAGAAAAAGTAGAAGGGCACCTAGGAGGCCAGGAATAAATCAAATTTGATTCCTTGGGATTTCCCATGCGCTACATGAGTCAAATAAGACAATTTTGACCATTATGGATAGGTAATAGACAACTTGCACAAGGTGGGACACATGAACTAGGCTAATAAGACAGAAATAATTAAATTAATGTCTAAGTGGGTAAACTATGGGTTGATTATTCTAATAGAACCAACCACTACCTGATCAGTTCTGTTCCCACCCCTAAAAAATATATCAATCTTATGAGTCAAGGGGATAGGCTTGATTGCATACATGAAATACCTAACCATGATCTAATTCTACTATTTTTGAAACCAAAACTATGTATACCAATTTACAATCACTCCCATCAGCCTGTAAACATTGAAGGAGATCAGGCTGAGTGTCAGTCATACTGCTGGCTTCTTCTGATGCAAGATATCTTAGTTCAAGCTCCGTTAGATAATTCCCCAAAACAGAATTAGCAGATTCATTTCCTTCTTCCAAATTAATGATAGTGTGTTTCATGTAAGGTTCCCTTAAAATTTTGATCCAATTTGGGACCCCTTTATGAGGAAACCATAAATGTGACCAATCTGAAGCAAAATACCCCTTTAACCTTGCAGACCAGTCTCGGTTCAGAATAAGTCCATATCCATCCCGTATGTCTGCCACCACAATATCAATAAATTGACATATCTTTTTATTTGCAGATAGACAAATGATAACATTCTCCATTTCCCCCACTACTTTGACACTAGTTCTGTCTAATTGAGTAACTTCCCAAGCAATACGTTTTGGCTGCCCATTAAGTTTTTTGCAAACTGTGAGTGGCATAACATTCACTGATGATCCAGAATCTACCATAAAATTATGCACCTTATGGTTCAAAATTTCCAGAGTCAAAAGGAAAGGTGGGGTTCTAGCTTTCCCTTCCCCAATTGATTCGACATATTCCTCCACAGGTTGGTTTTCGGTAGGTATCACCTCCTCTGGCTCTTCAGGATTATCAATATTTTATTTGTTAACACCTACATGGTCTTCAATAGGCTTAACAAGCTTGTTGATTTGCTCCGGATTTTGGCTGATAATGGTAACTTTGGGTACTTTGTCCTCAACATTGTTCTTTGGCTGTTTCCTGACATTCTCTTGCAACTTCTTAATTTTTGATATTATTGAATTGTCTTTATTTACCAAATTCATGTCTTTTGTTGTCATTGGTATATTCTTAGGTTTAAGAGTACTTTTTTTTTGTATCAAACAGCGAGACACAATCCCATAAAAACATGGTATCATTTTCTTGTTTTTCTATGGTCTCATTACCTTTTCTCTCCTCATCACTATCCTCAGTCAAATTAGAATCCAAGAGCTGATTCATTACCAATGCCATTGAATTTAACCATTGAGGACATTTTTTTTCAGAATGGGGTTGTTGGTGAAAAGTGCATAAATTATCCATCCCTACCTCTATCAGATTCATTGATGCTGAATCGTGTGGAGGAGTCTTGAATTGGTTTTTATCTTCCCTTTTTTTGTAGTAAGGCTTATAAGCTTTCTGAGCTTCTTTTTCCTTCTCCAAATCTATTATTTTGTTGGAAATATTTTGCATCATCTTTAACATCCCCTCAAAATCATGTGATTGCTCTTCTTTAGGTTTAGACAGCAATAAGGCTCTTTTCCCGGAAGTTTTTTCTCCAAACTGTTCGAGATAATCTTCTATACTTTCCTTTTCAGCCTCTACTCTTTATGCTTCTTCATATGTCTCTGCTAACATAGGATTAACTTGAGATTTTGTGAACATAGCCAAGTCTAGACTTAAAGCTAAGGTATAATACTCAATCAAAACTTTATTAGAGGGCTTATCAGTTGCAGATAAGTTCTTGAGGTAAGCAAAAAATATTTGAGTGAAATTGTGTACCTTTTCTTTCCTTTCTTTTTCTAAAGCACCTAAGCCTTTCATTAGTGTTGCATGCATATTTTGGGCTGCATAATTACTCCTGAAAATCCTTTCAAAGGTATCCCAATCTATGATAGAGTTTGCAGGAAAACCAAAGTACCATGATGCTGCTGCTCCTTTAAGGGTGTGTGGAAAAAGTCTACAAACTACATCCTCATGTTCCCCAGCCCTTAATCCTTCTATCACCAAATAGAAACTTTTCAAATGGTCATCTACTACAACCTTCTCATTTGGATCAAAATGAGGCAGTAACTTCTCAAAATCTTGAGGTAAGTCATGCAATGGAGGTGTAAGGTTCAAGGGTGATCTGGCTTTCCAAGCAGGTGGTGGATTTGGTAGGTTAGGTGGCTGATTTACATTTACACCTTCCATGAGTCTGGGTGGAGAGTGAGAGGTTGAAGGAATAGGAGTTCACACAGGTGAACAGTACGGTGTGTTTGGGCCTATTTGATTCCAAGGATGAACAACCTCCTGTAATGCTCCTTCAACTAACTCTTCCAAATCTCCAACCAACACTGAATCTTCCAAGATGGGATGGTCTTTCTTCTTGTATTCTCTTCGGGGTAAATCAGGAATAATGGGTAATCCTCCAATACTCTTTACATAAGCCCACATTTTTCTTCTCAGATCATTTATCACTTGGTTTTCCATAGCAAACAAATGTTCTCTATTCTCTTGAGTATTTGGATCAAGAAATAAACTACTTTCAAAACTATCACTGGTGGAGTTATTTCGAGGAAATGGATTTCCCCAGCCAGCAATGCACTGGTAGCCCTCCTTCTAGCACCAGAAACTATTGAGGCCTGGACATTCATAGGCAACAATAGCAAGGGATTCTCCCCAGTCAACGTTCCCAACTATCCCATGACTGTTTGGTGTAGGGAATCCGTCCGGTTTGCGGTTCAGCTACCGTAGGTCAAAAAATAAAAGGTTTTACTGATTGTGGCCCGATTCACTGTATATATTTTTGTATTTTTTAGTTTTAAGTATGACATGTAAGTGCCTAGCTAAAATGCAGATTGATTAAGAAGGAAAGGAGTGGTCACAATGTGATGCGCAGGTTCTTACCACTCGTCTTGGACTCTCTTGCATCTAAATCACACACAACAAGGAATTAAAACTAACTACCTAACCTATCCCTAGGGAGCAAGATTATCATTTATTAATGAGTAATGTATTTTGTACATGCATTATGAAAAATCACAGATAGCTGATACTTCTTTCAAAACACATGAACATTTAAAGATATTTGAACAACCAGTAGCCAATTGTTTATGGGCAACATTCATTAATCATAGTGGAAATTTTCATAAAATAAACCAGAGAACATTCATACAAGAACATAAGTTCAAAGAGTTAGAACGATCTCATAGTTAATGGACACAAAGCTGAAAATGAAATAGTTCCTCTCCAACAAATACATAGCACAACATTTGAACATTCCACCAAGCTTTCTCCAACAGGCAAATTGTAATTATCTATTGCAAAAGGAAATATTTCTTCTTACAATATGTCTTCACCAATCTAACTGGGAAAAAGTCCCTCTCTTATCTAAATCTTCTATATTTATACAAAAAGAACAAAACTGTTGGGCTGCCCATGAATGACTCTTGGGCTTTCCCAATGCTTCACCTCCCATGCTTTGCTTTCATTAAGGGCTTATAGAATTTACAATATATTACAATAACAAATAAATTTCTTATGAGGAGGGTCCAGCTTGACTATTCAAAAAATTCTTCCATGCTGAAGCCTCTGAGGCAATGCTTTTGAACTCGGAAGGTTCTAAGAAACGAATATTTATTTAAAATTTAGCATCCTGATTTCTTATTACTTCTATTCTGGCCATGCTCAGGTGAAGTTGGTATTTGAGTAACTGTACACTAACCACAGAATAAGCTACTTCATTCCTCAGGGTCTGCTCGTCTAGGGATTTGATGTGTCGAACCCTCTGTTCATCTTCCTAATATTTTCTTTGCAATATCTCCAAAAACAGGCTATGCTCTGGAAAGCTATCCATTATTTGCTCAATTTCAACCTAGCAATGATTATACATAATCAAAAGTCTCCTGAAGAACTCTGCACAAACCCCCTTTGTCTTCTTCACAGACTTCTTGAATTCTTTGGCTGTGTTTATGGCAAACTCCAGTAAATTGTAGTCTTGCCTCAGGCCTTGTTTATCTTTTGATGGTAGATCTATAGGGGTTTCTTCATTCGCTTCTAATCTTGCCATCCTTCCTGTCAGGACTTCTAAGATATCCTACGATCTGTCTACAAAATATGAAGAGGTTTCCAAAATCTCTTCCAGCAGATTGTCCACCTGCAAGACCTTGCACCTTTCTTCCTCTATAGCCATCTACATCTGGTGCATCATGCTCCTTTGTGCTATAACGTGCTCCTTGAAAGGATGAAGACTGACCTGATGTTCCTTGGCCTCTTCTAGAGCTACTGTTAATGAGGTAATCTATTCTTTAAGTTTCACATTCTGCCCCTGATATTGCCTCTCAGATTCCTCCAAGGAAGCTTTATGTAGCTCCAACTCCCCTATATTTCCTAGTAGCTGCTCCTTTTCTATCCTTAACCTTTGACATTCCTGCTGCAATTTCTCCAGACTTCCTTGGGCAGCCTCCAGATATCTCTTCTCAACTTGGAGGAACTGGAGCTCAGCTTTTGAAGACTTTATTTCCTATTTTATGTCTTCAAACTTTCTTTTCAATCTATTATTTTCCTCTCTCTCTCTTCTCAGTATATCTTTTAGCTGGGCAGTAGACTTCTTTGACTATTGAAGATCAGTCATCATTCGATCTACATTATCCTCAAAAGCATGGATCAATGCAGCCCCAGCTCTGATGGTGAATCTGGGGTCTTTGTCTATCCCATATACTACAGTTTTATCATTTATCATTTTACCTGATTGTCCCCTAGTCTCGACCTTTCTCTCAGTCCTCTTCACTATTCTTTTCCTTTCCCTATCATAAAAAATAGTGTTGAAATATGGTACCTCCTCTCCTTTCTTCTGCTTGAAAGGGATTAGCCTTAGGGTAGGGACCATAGCCTGTCCTATTGTGCTTCCAGGCTCTGCCTCAGGATCTTGAATATCAAGATTACCCAAGTCCTAAGCCTGATTGTCTATGGGATCGGAAGCTGATTGTTTTGTCACTGCCCCTGTTAGTTTTAGTCTTTCTGCTTCATGCTTCCTCATTTCCTCATCCAACTTTATTTTCTTTTCCTCCTCTTCACTCCGGGCAACTTCTTCTGCCTTTCTAGTTGCTTCTTTTTCCGCTCTTCTCTTTTCTTCTTCCTCACCTTTGAGCCAGCTTTCAGCTTCCCATGCTAGTCTCCTAGCATATTCATTTCTTTTCCGAGCCTCTTCCTCCTCTTCCTTTTCCTTGATCATTCTGTCCTTTCTCGCCTTTGGTGGTGATTTTCTTTTTAAATATTCTTCTTAAGGCCATTATATTTTCTGCACTGCGAAAAATGGATTCTTCTTTATCCTAGTGGCTTGTGTATTCAAAATGTACATTTGCCTCCTTGTAGTGCTTTGCCATTCTATTCTGGGAATCATTCCTGTGGAAATTCATTTCCCCAATTCTTCCATAAATTCATCAGCTTGTGTCACCCTTGTGAACTTATAGCTTCCCAACCTAAATGGTAAAGGAGGGTAAGCTTCTTTCTTATGTTCGAATAAAAATCTCCCTATACCATCTAAGAAGACCTATCTAACTGCCTCCCTGTGCACCACATAGTTAGTGCCAAACTTTGGTAGTAGTGAGGGTGCTTTGGAGCATCCATACATTCTGAAGTACAATCCAACCTCTGTTAAGTAGTAGTCTGCATATTCCTCAATCACCTGCAATGCTTCCTTCGACATACAGTTACACTCCTTTAAGAAGACCAATGTATATAATGGCATGATGAAGTGCTCACACACTTCTCTATAGTGACTGTGGTATTTTTGTGCCCACAGTGGCTTGTAAGATGAGTAGGTTAGTGTTCGCTCTCTGTCCCAGATACGCCTCATGTTTGGGAAGGGTTGGTTGCATAGTTTGCAATCAATTAGTATAGAGCTCATGTAGAACTCTGATCTCTTCTAGGATACCCCTCCTGATGCTAAAGCAATGCAGGCTGAGAGGCTGTTCGACACAATGTTTGCCCAGTTGAACACTGTCCCCTATGTTGCAACATAGAAGATGATAGGCACCCACTCCAACTTGAAGCTTTTACCGTGGGCCCTTTCGAAAATTTTGTTCAGCATTAGGGCAATGAATCTGTAAGGGGTTCTTACAGTGGCAGTATCATATTCCCCAGATGGCCTAGTTCTGAATTTCGTTCCAGGAACCAGCATTCTCTTCAGTGTCTTGACTAGGTCTAGCTTAATTTCCTTTAGCTAGTCTTCAGTCAAGTATACCTGTGCTTCTAGTAAGTGGTAGGCCAATGATACATACCCAAGGCTATAGGTAGCATAACCCTGTTTATCAACATTTTCCAAAATCATGGTCGTTACATCTGCCATGGGAAGAATCCATCCAATTACCTATGAGCATGGGAAAAGCTCAGGTCTAGTAGCAACTCTCATCAATGCAGATCTCTCTGTATTTTCATATATGGTTTCCTCCTCAAAACCTGTGTCAGTAACCTTCTGGTGTGTTATTAATCTGTAGACTTCCTCGCATTTATATTTGGGTTCCACACCCACTAGGCATTTGGTATCTTTGTAAGTGTATTCAACTCTAGTGACAATTTCAATCTCGTGTTTCTCCTCTACTACGGCCGCCTTCTTCTTCTATCGTTTAGACATCTTGGATTCTGAAGAGTTTCCCTGCCATGCACATAAATTTAGTTAGGTTCGGTTGGGCCATTCCTCGATAAAATTCAAAATGGAGACAAAATGTATGAGCATTTTACCTTGTCTATGCTAAACATGATTGCCGCTGTGAAAATAAAACAAACAATACTCAAAAACCAAATGTTCCCACATAAAAAAAATCTTCCCAAAAAGCTAAATACATCTCACAACCATTATTTGCATAATCAACTTAAAATATTATGGATTTTTCTAAAATGAAGAAAATCCCTCTCCTCTCGCTGAGTAGAAGACAATCTCAAAACCCCCTCTCGGCGCTATGACTTAAATCGCTCCATGGAAAATATGGTGCCTAATCCCAAGCGAAGAATACTGCATGTGATAGTGCATTTGACTCATTGTAAGCTCATAGAAAACACAAGAGGAAGCTGCTTCTTGCAAAAAACACTTGCATCAAACTCCGCATAGATAGTGCATTTTGAACCTAAACTGGTCCGGGGTTCATATTCAAGTTACCAATCTCATTCTAAGGAACTAAACCTCGGCATCTCGGAAGAAAACCAATGAAACGCTCTCCCTGGACAGCCACTCGCAGACTGGAGGATACTAGTGCAGGCATCATAATGGTCGTCTGCACCGGTTTCCCTAGTAGTCAAGTGCAGGCTACGAACCCATAACGGCCGTGAATGAAATCATCAAGCAAACCACAAACACTCCCCACTAGGCTGCTAGACCATTTACCTAGCTTATATATACATGCTGAAAAAGAAACCTAGGCAATCACTAACCACCGAGACAGGAGCTAACTGAGGGCAACAGAATTAGTTTTCCCATTCGAACGAAAAGGTAAATAGGCATAAGGGCATTCCTTCCATTGTGTTGCATGACTAGTCGAGAAAAAACTGCCAACCTCCACGATGGAGCCACCCAGGAGCGAAGGTACCGACAACGAATGCGTTGGTCTGCTCGAGCGATAACGAAAGCACGGGGAAATCGCAAAATAAAAATAAAATAATAACCCCCAAACCCAATATATATATGCCATGGTCAACATGCAATCAGTAGGAAAAATAAAACCATCGAGAGGTGGAACGGCTATAGGATCGACGATACTGTCAGTATCGCCTCCACAACAGCATATGATAGAAGAGCTAGGAGACCCACAATGGCATTGGCAAGATAAATAAATAAAACTCACATCGGAGCTCGCCAAACTAAGGCCTTGGACCAATAGTTGGTTGGAGAGTCGCAGTGGTGGAAACCATAAAGGCACCGAGTTCCGCAAACCAATAAAAATCGGAGCAAAAATAAACATGACTTTGGCCAAAAATTAATGGTCACGTGGAAAACAAAATCAAACTACATCGAAAAGATAGTGCCTTCCAAAGCCGCAACGGTGAAAGCTGACGACTTAAAATCTGTGAATAAAAAATGGCAGGGATCAGAAAAGGATGATACAACCCTCGGGAAGCTTCGCAGTACCTCCTCCGCAACAGCAGAAGACGTAGAGACAAATGTTTCGACAGTATTCCAACAATCCACTGATTAAGAAAAATAAATAAAAGCATTGGAGGAAATAAATCTTGGATCAGACCCGACTTCTTGTTACTTCCCCACAATGACAGGTGCACAATTAACTGCGCTTCCAACTCATAGTCTCAAATGCTTTCAACAGCAAGGAAAAATCAATTCAAACCGTAAAACATCATTGGCATAAAAGTAATCTTTGTGCAAACATCAAGCAAAACCAAAAAGCTGAGCAAAATGAATTAAAGGAGGGTCCCAAAATTTTTTGAATTTTGGGAAAATGTTGCAACTGCAACATGGTGAGAAGGTAGTTGAGGATGGAGTGGTGCACCCATTGGTGCAGCATTATTTGGGATTTGCAGATGTGGATGCTGATACTACGGATAGGATGGTTGATTATGGGGAAACAGGTTCCCTAGGTAAGGTTTTATCCATCTTGGAGACCAAGGGGCTAGTTGATTTGGATGTGGTGCACATGAAGTCCAAGGGTTTGGATATTGTACTGTAGGTTGTGAATTTTGGTTCCATTGTGTGTTAGGATATGAATATTGCAAAGGAAATTTATTATTAACATTATTCCAGGAATTGAAAGGTGTGGGTTCAGAATTTATACCCTGAATATGAGTTTTCCACAACTTCTTCTATGAAATGAAATGTAATGTTCCCTTTTAGGAAATTTTATCAAAATTACCAATTCTTCAATTCTTTCACAATGTACTCAAATTTATCTTCTTACAACTCTAGTTATATGGATTCAATTTATTCCAAAATTCCTCCAATTGCTTTCAAACATGGTGAGGAAGGTCCTGAGGGTTGATGGGAAATATTAGCACATATATCAGACATATAATCAACTGATATACCCAACCATGGTCTGAAATTTTCAAGGGAATAAGTTTTGGGACAATACTAGTCAATTTGGGAGGTGGAAATCCCCCTTAGGTCCTGGAACAAATATCTTCACAACATTGTACAACCTTCACTAATGGTGGGTATGGTACTTGTCTCTGGTATCAGACATTAATTAAAGTATATTTTAAGCATCATATGTGTTTTTGGGGTCGAATAGGTATCCAAGATAACTCCATGAATTTACACTATAGTTTTGAGGTTCCAACCCCCGTAGATGACTCCAAATAGCTCCAAATGCTCTCGAATTGTACCAAAAGGTGTATGATTAATATAATAACTTAATTATAATTTTCAGGTATGTATTATTTCCTTCAAATTAATTTTTCAATTCTATATCAAATTCTGAATAAGATAGATCCTTTAACTAGCAATTTTGGGGCTCAAATCCCCCTCGGGGTGAATGATAGAAATGGCTTCCCAAGTGTGCTAAAAACCAGTATAATTCTCAAATTTAAGCATGGTATATGTAGAATACATTATCAGAGACTCATATACATGACCAATCGACCTTCCATGGCTGTTATAACTTCCTTCAATCAGATATAAAAAAACTAGTTTTGGACCCTTGGGGAAACGGGATGTAGTGCTCCAAATGATATGAAATTCGACCCAATGGGAAAAAATTATCAGTTAATGAACATGACACCCATATTATAAATTCATTACAGTTCATTCATTCATAAATCATCAATGGTGCACACATATATTAGATTCCATCAAGGTTGCAAGAGTTTACAACAAGGTATTGGGGAAATGGCATTGTTTCTTCAATATTGGACAACAATACATGAGATATCTTGGCCTTTATACCTGAGAGATTTATGAACTTTAAATACAGAGCATTTACATCAGAATACAAAATACTGGAGCACTAAAATCTCCCTCAAAGAGAAGAATAGCTCACCAAGTGCGCCTCACTCCATAGAGCTGAAATATGGTGAGAAAACTTGAGATGAATGGAAGAACAAGATGATATTGAGATGTCCATGAAATTCCTGTATATTTCACCTATAACTTATTACTCCATTTAATATCCTTGAAATACCTGAGTGGCGTCTCCAAATCACCAATTATGCTGGGAATATTTCACCCTAGAAATTGCCTAAGGCAAGGAACTAGTCATCCACTAGCTCTCTCTTCACAAACCCAAATTCATGAAATGATCAAAAAGCCTCTTCTCATGGATGATACCTGTATTTTATAAACATTATTGGTCTTCTAAGGTTCCAAATCCAAGTCTAATTGGTGTGGCTGCTCATGCTATGCCATGTGGCCTCTCTCTTCACCTTCCCTCTTCTCCCAAATTTGAGTAGGAGCCTCTTGGCCTTCTCCAACTCACAAATTCGACCTCTAAAATGATCTATTCAGGACTAACATGTCAGTATGTTAGTATTTCAGCCTTAATATCTGAATTGTGTCATAACTGTCATATAATCTCCATCATTGGTGTCATATATGTTATAAATGTAAGGGGAATCTAGCCAAGTGTCCATGAAACTCCCATTTGGCTCTTCCTCTCCCATGTAAGTTAGAATTCATCCCAAATTCAACCTATGAAATATATGGACAAGTATATTAACCTCATAATCCATCCCAAAACATTAGGATTCCCATAGATTCGAAATTACAAGAGGAGGATGCCATTTAACATAGGAATTCTAGCTTGTGTGGGCCCCATAGTCTCCATGTGTCTCCATGCTCCATTGCCACTTCAATTTTTTCTTATATTTATTTAATAATATACATTATTAAATATTTATCCTCTTCTAATGTCTAAACATCATTTATTATCTCCCTTATTCCAAATCTCCAAGATTCCCCCCCCAACCTAGGAAACTAGTGATTTTCCTCCTTGGAAATTATTTGACTTTAAGCATCCATTTGACAAATTTCATGAATATAGAAAATGTAATTTGGTCATTGTGACCCAATGCAAAATTTGGGACATTATATGAAACATCCTTGCTCTGTGTCTATAATGGATGCTTGAAAAACTTCTTTGTCCTTAGGAAGTGAAGGGAAATCCTTAATGTCATGTTCAAATTCACACAGACCACATGCCTCTACCTTATCAAGAATACACTATCTTAATGGGTTCTTTTCCTACACTTACGAAAAAATACCCCAAGTACCAGATCTTGGGCCACTTGTTTTTGTTTTTCTCTCATGACATCCAGTAGCAAAGAAATGGAATTCATCATGTCAGTCTTAAAATTATCGATAAGGTTACTTATCTCTGCCCGAGTAGCTCCTCCACTAGATGACTTATGTGCTTGTGAGAAGACATATTGGTCCCTTGTATTGGCCCTAGAATACCTTCTAGATTATCATCAACATAAGTTCACAATATGATTAAAGGGTTCTCTGGAGATGTCCCCCTTCCCTAACAGATTAAGCATGTCAAGGCAGTATTCCCTTATTCCATCCAACAAAATGATCTTGAGAACATCCCTTCCAATAGTGGTATGGCCTGATTTCAGCACATTATACATAATAATTTCCACAAATTCCTCCAAACTTTCATCGTCTTTATGCACCATCTTAAATAATTCTTCCCTCTTATCCTTCAATCTGCAATATTCTTGGTACTTCACAAGAAATACCTATTTCATCTGATCGCACGTTGCAACAGTTTCTCCACCCAAACTCATAAACCATCGCAAGGAATCATCTTTCAAGGTGGCAGGAAACAATTTCAATTTATGCTCACTTAAGGTGTAGTCATAACTTTGACACAGAATGTCGAACTTGAAGAGGAATTTGTTTGGATCCTCTGTGGACTTCCCATGAAAGTGAGCGAACACTAAAGGTGAAATGTTTTTCATAGGGGTCTTTCTAGTTATTTGTCAAATAGGGAATTGAAGATTGGTAACTATCTCCTCATGTTGGAGGTCACCATCATCGTTATGATTTTTCCCTACTTATTCTTCACGATCGTCATGGTGACAATCATTATTCATGATTATCTCTTCCTCTTGATTTTCTCGCCTTTTATGGTCTTCAAACTTCTATTGAAACTATAACCACTCTTCTTTAGCAACTTCCTCACCGTTAATTCGATATACCACCTCTGGTCCACCTAATCCCACAGAACTACCCCTATCTCCTTGATCTCCTTCCACAGGGACACCAAATGGTGTCACGGGTCCTACTAATCTCTCCACAGTTGAAACTAATGCCTCTAGCCTAGGAGAAACATGGCTTCTTCTCACAGATGATGGTCCTCGATATCGAGCTCGAGTATAAGAATCAACCTTGGCAATTATTTCATCAATGAATTTATTTATTCCTAAGCCTGGGATACAACCATGAATTTATTTATTCCAAGTTAGTATCTTGGGGGGTTCTAGGAATTTCTCGTTGAGTTCTTCTCGTATTCATGCAAACCTATGAATCATGCAAGCTTATAAACCATACCTAATCCTCAGGTAAGGAACCTATTTAGTCTATTCAAGGATACACATATCTTCACTGCGTCTTATCGGTCCTGCACCCGAGAATCAAAATTGTTAAAGAAAATGAATTAATTCAACTACTAACTATGTATATCAATTACCTTCCATGACAATGGCGCCAAAATGTTGGGAACTATATATACTCATTAATTTATTAACAAGCAGAGTGTTCAATATTAATTGTTAACCCTGGGAAGTCTATTTATTTCAAAGGAAATTAGCAAAATATATGCATAAACATTTTCAGTAGCTGATGAATAAAATGCAAATCACTCAATCCTAATCACTGTTGAGCCAACTCAGCTCTCTATAAAGAATCAAATTAAATTACCAATATAGGAATTGAAAAGAACTTTTGTTTCCTATCATATCAATATTAAGGTTTATAATTTAAGGATAAATCAACCTAGAATTACTCTTCAAGAAAATGTAAGTATATATTACCAAACCAGAATGATCACCAATCATCAATCAAAGCAACAAAATCATCAAATAAAATGACTTATATAATTTGGGGAAACTCTAAGAAAGATAAATAACACGCAACACGAGAGCTAAGAAGATATGTAACAATTGTTAACACACTTCTACATAAAATAAAGAATTAACCACATAATCAACTGTCACACCACACCATTACAAAAGGCCAAAAGGAAACCTAATAATGCAATTACTTAATGAATTTTGTTGAATCCAACTATAAATATATCAAACTGAAATTCCACACTGAACAGAAATAACTAAACTGAAAACATATATTACTACCAGTAACTCTATAAGAAGGCAGACCCTAGCCTTTGAACAAATATGCTACTGAAATATCACAAAATATACAACAAATAAGTGATTAGAATTGTGACTCTATTAATTTTATCAAGATACAGTTATAGTCCCTCTGCTATAATCTCTTACAAATTTCCAACCCTTGGCTCTCCTTTCCTATGCCTACTTATGCAATAATGGAACCCTTCAGTTACATCAATATCAAGAAGCCATGAAGATCTACGATTTTGAGGCTGCCGAATTAAATCATAATAGTTATAGTAATCAATACATCACATAGGATCAACTCATAGATGAATGAAATTTTAATTTGAGCTGCTACAAACCAACGAGTTCTAGCTAATGAGGAAGATACTCAGGGATTTTCAGCTATATGCGTGGAAGAGAGTCTGAGATTCCTTCGTCAACAACTTGGACAGGATCATTGAGAAGACAATTGACGCCAAGTATTAATTATTTCAGAGTGCAGCAAGCCGCTATATTAGAGACACCTGGAAATTCTGAATCCTTCTTTCAAACCAATGACAGATTAGCAAAGATAAAAGGTAAAGTCCATAATTATAAGTAGAATCAAACATTAAACAAGATAAATAATAATGATTGATAACTTAGGTATTCATGCTTGTTTTTCGTGGAAGGAGTAAGGATTCAACTATAAACAGGAGGCAAGAATAGGGAAAAAGGGTAAACCATAGTAGGGTAAAAAGGGGTAATTTCAGAGCACAACAAAAATTATTGTTGATTGCACTTAAATGGAGTGGCTATATCTGGAGTTATGTAACAAGAGAAAAAGGTGAATGTTTCACCCAAATAGTTTTCAAAGGTATCATGTGGAGGGGTTTCCAATAGTGAGCTTGTTTCCAAGTGGATTGTGTCTACGGTTAGGGTTTGTGGGGTATCTAAGGTAGCTTGTTTTCTCATAGCTGTTTCGGTTGATGATGAACACATCGTCAATGTCCCTTTATAAAAATAAATTCTTTTCCTACATGCTCAATCAATGTAGTGTCGTTCCATCAATGTAAGAAGGTTGTTCATTTTGTTTATACATGGGCATTTTTCTTGATTGCAGTTAAACTCATGAGGATTTCAAAGATTTTGTTAGTCAATTTGGTTCAGCAGGCTTTCCGCAACACATTTGCTTTGATAAATTATTTTCCTTTCTATAGGGGAGAATAGAGAAAGGAAATGCATATATATAAAGCGTATTAAATTACTAATGGTTGTCACCTAAATACTTTACACTATTATATTGCATTAAAAGGGAAAACAACAAATATATATCTATACAAATAAATATGAAGATAGACAATCGTCATTGGGTTTGAAATCCACAAATATAAATGAACGTTTATACATAGTAAGAATAACTACAGATCATATGTGCAAATAAAAATTTGCATTGTGATGCAAAATGTAGTTCCCAAAAAAAGTACTTTATAATGCATTGGAAATTGTTTTTTTTCAAATGACCCATCCATAAAAGGTATGGTCAACAAAATGAAACTTTTGTTCTACAAACTTTATTTTCTAGTTGTGCCCTTGAAACCCAAGTATCATTGTCTATTTTGAGATCTATAATACATAGACATAGTAACCCATTGCCTAAAAGGCATGGCAGGGAAAATAAGGATTGATGTGCTAGATTACATAGCTTACATATGAGAAAACCTAAGATTATTAAATTTTCATCAGAATAGTTAAGTGATTTGTATATGTTCAAGCATCTCTATATTTAGGATGGATATATGGTAATGATTTGTTTGTTGCTAAGGTGAAATTATGAAATAAAAACTTACAAATTTTATTGTCGATTGTAGTTAAATAGAGTAGATATATTTGGAGTTATGTAATGAGAGAACAAGGGGAAGGTTTCACCTCAAGGATTTTGCAAAGAAAAGGTTTCTAGTATTCGACTTGTTTCCAAATGGATTATTTTACAGATAGGGTTTGTGGGGTCTCTAAGGTAGATTGTTTGTTCACTACCATTAAGGTTGATGAAGAACACACCACAGATGTCCCTCCATTGACATGAATGCTCTCCCTCAAAGCTCCATCAATTCATTGTTGATCTATCAATGCAAGAACATTGGATGTTTTGTTCAAACATGACATTCGTTCGTAATTGCGGCTTATCTTATGAGTTTTTTTCGATCTTACATGATTAAGGATGAAGATATACTCTATCAAAGCATGAAGCTTGGAAATAATAAAACATGGGAATTCTTGAAGTAAACTATGATAGGGACAATAACTGTTTTAATTTTGTGAAAGACAAATAAGGTTATTTTGAAGTGATGTCCTATTGGAGAACTTGTTGATTGTAAGACATTTATTTAAAATTGCATGTATTTTCTTGAGATAAAAGAAAGATGAAATAATTTTTGGTGCGCTTAAAAGACTTGATGTGAAAAGGATTTTTTCGTGAAATGCAAGTGGCCTGATTTTCAATCATACAAGATTCACAATTGACAAGCCAAGCAATGTATTTTAGAAAGATGTTTTTCATGTTTTGGATGGTGTTTTAAGTGTGGCCTTAAAATGGCCATCTTGCACATGGTTGGATTGATAGCCTTATATCCATGGAAAATTGTTTTGATGCACGTTTGATGCTAAAGGTTATATTTGTTTTGCGCATGCCTAGAGTGACATCCCCATCTATCTTGAAAGTGTCCTTTAATAAAGTGTGTTTCCTTCTTTGATTTCACCGATGGAACATTTGTATTTCTTTGCAATTTGGGCATACTTATTTTGATGCAAATTTTGATAGGGATTCTGTTAAATGGGTTTTGATGCAAGTTTATTTGTAACCTCCATTTATTGTTTGAGGGGAAAGTGTCTCACATGTGTTTGCAGGGGTTATGTTAATAGTTTATTTATGTAGCCATATTTCATAAATTGAGTGTGGATTTACCATTTCCTGCTTCACAGTCCATCATGGACATGCCTTCATTGTTATCCTTCAGGATTCAAAAATAAGAAAGGAATAAATGTTTTTTTTCACAAATGTCTTTTGTATTTTGACATCCTTATATGATATATTCTTACTATGTATAACATATTTGGATGAAATTTATAAATCCTGGATGGATTTGGAATCAGAGCAGCATGGGAAAGTGTGGAAAGGCTAGATGTTAATCTTCAAAAAACCAATAAATATTTAGTAGGTACTGTTTCTGTAAATGAGGAAGTTCCTTTAGAAGCAACCAGTTGCTCCAAATAAGCCCAATAAAGATCCAACAAAGACTGCAACAACATTTGTAGAGTCAACACCAACTATAGGAATAATATATATTCCATAAATCTATGCATCCTGGAATGGAAAGATGAATATGATTTCATTGCTTGTTGATTTATAGTCCATCCTACACACGTCTGAATTGATGAAATAGTTGGATTCCCTAATGGGGATGAAGTCTCGAAGATTACTCACAAGTATGGAAAGTGTCTTAGGGATAAATGTCTAATGTTGGCTGGTAGGTGTTTTGTTAACTGGGTTTTGATGAAAGCTTATTTCGTAATCTGATAGTGAAACAAAGAATGCTTGACATATCTCTAAGAAAATTATGATAAGGGCATGCACTATTTTTCTCATGAGAAAGACATATTATATGCTTTGAAGGGAAGTTTTATACTTCTTATTGAGGTTGAACAAGGATGAAACAATTGAGATCAGTTCTCAAAGATTCCTTAATAGTATGGAAAGAGGCACTTGGGAAAATGTCTCTTGTTTATTTGGAAGTTGTTTTGTTAATTGAGTTTTGATGACACCTTATTTGGTAAAACGAGTGTGGCTTCCCCATTAGAAGAAAAAAAAGAATTGTTGAGAATTTCATTAGTCAAAACGTGGAAAACATGTTGATACTTAGAGCTTGAAGTCAATAATTTGTTGACTTGTTAAGCAAGTAGGTAGGACTTGCAGTCATAGATTTCATTTTGCATCCTTGTGGAGAACACTACTTTGTGTTTGATTTGGGTTTTTTATGCATTGTGAGAGATTCATTTACATTATTTTTGCATCGATTCCTCTATTTATATTGATTGGCATCAATATTGATATGTTGTCAACCCATCATATGCGACATTCAGAGTGACAGATTTCTCTTTCCCCTTTATTATGATTTAGGGTTTGGAAGGGATCAAATTGCAAAGAAATCCATTTGATTTTTGGAGCTTGCAGGGTACAATCAATCGACATTTTACATTTTTGAAAGTATTTGCACCATTTTGATATTACCACCATAAGGGAAAAAAATATAAAACCCAAGTGACGGATTTTTGTTTCACCTTTGTTGCAATTTAGGGTTTGGAAGGTGTCAAATTGCAAAGGAATCCATCTAATTTTTGGAGCTTGTAGGGTATACTTAGTATGCATTTTACAGGTTTGAAATCTTGTATTTTTTTAGGATCAGTGATTTTTTCACAAGTTGTTGGTTGTGGATCCTGATCTTCCGGATCCAGAGATACTATTCAGTCATGTTTGTACCCCAGGTGTATTGTACACTCGTTCCCCAAGAAATGTTTTTGGGATGTTTGTTGGCCAACAGTTTTGCGAACCCATGGTATTGGGTTAATCATAGTATTTTCCCATGGTATTTCCCTTATAAAAGAAAAGCATTTTAATATAGCTATGTATGGTATTGTATTGTATTGTATTGTATTTCCAGTATCTTTCTGGATGGTAATAAAAAGGACTGGAAATTTCTGTGCGGATGTAGCACATCATTTTGGTGAATGACATTATATCTGTGTCTCTATGTAAATGTGTTTAATGTGTTTTGCATATTGTTTAATTATTTAACTGTATAACTGTTATTTCTCTGCGGTCCTATTTACTAACAATTAGTATCAGAGCCAAAAGGTCTATTTGGATGGAAAACTCATAGGAAAGAAGGGTTCCAGGTTTGAGTGGGAGAAATGGAGGAAGAAGGAAAGTTTAGGGTCAATAAATTTAATGGCCAAAAATACCAGTTATGCAAGATGCAACTAGAGGACTATCTGTACAAGAAGGATCTGTACCTACTGTTGGGCGGAAAAGAAAAATATTGGCGACTATGAAGGATGAAGAATGGGAGGTTCTTGATAGAAAGGCACTGGGAACAATACGAATGTGCCTATCTTCGTCGATGGATTTCAATATTTCAAAAGAAAAAACAATAGACGGTGTGATGATTGCATTGGGTAAGCTCTACAAAAAAACATCAGCTTCCAACATGGTATTTTTAATGAAGAGTTTATTTAATATGAAGATGTCGGAAGGTGGATCTATTGCTGACCATTTAAATGAGTTTAATACACTTACCAGTCAGTTAATTTATATAAAAGTCAATTTTTATGATGAGGTTAGGGCTCTTCTAATCTTGTGCTCATTGCCAGAAAGTTAGAATAGCTTGGTCATGGTTTTAAGTAACTATGTCCCTAGTTCAATCACTCTTAAGTTTGATGATGTTGTTGGTGTTATTCTTAGCAAGGAAATGCAAAGAAAAAGCACAGGTGAGACATCAGGTAATGCGTTGACCATGTAGAGTAGAGGGAGACAAAATGAGAGAGGATGGAGCCCAGGAAATTGTGGCAAGTCTAAAAAGGGCAGATCCAAGTCCAAATTCAAAAAAATAGAGTGTTGGAACTGTGGTAAGAAAGGACATCTGAAGAAATACTGTAGAGCACCAAAGAAGAAAGGTGAGATGCAGCAAGAGACTACTCAGAAAACGAATGTAGAAGGTGATGTGTTACAATATGCTTTGATTCTTGCATTAGATAATACTAGCGATTACTGGATAGTAGATTTAGGGGCTTCATGTCATGCTACACCCCATAGGAAATTCTTTCATGATTATGTTCAAGGTGATTTTGGACATGTTTTATTGGCGGATGAAACCATGTAAAATTGTTGGAAAGGGTGAAGGTACAAATTAATTTAAATAATGGAAGTGAATGGATGCTAAAAGATGTAAGGCACATTCCTGCTATGAAAATAAATCTGATCTCAACAGGGTAGTTGGGAGATAGCGGTTGTTTGTCTATGTTTGGAGAAACATGGTGGAATATCACTAAAGGATCACTAGTAATAGAAAAATAAGATAGGGTAGGTATGTTATATTTATGTCCTCATAATACTGATTATTCTATCTTTCAGTATCTTCCAAAAAAACAAGTGCAACATTGTGGCATCATAAGCTTGGACACATAAGTGAGAAGGGGATGCATATTCTCCACTCAAGGAAACTGCTTCCAGATCTGAAGCAGGTAAGTTTGGAATTATGTGAGAACTGTGTTTGGAAAACAAAAGAGAGTTATATTTCTTAGGGTTGGGAAAAAAATAAGGGAAAAAAGTTAGAGCTTGTCCATACAGATGACCAAATCAGGTACAATCCCTTGGTGGATCTCATTATTATGTTACTTTTATTGACGATGCAACTAGAAAAACTTGGGTTTATTGCATTAGACAGAAATCTGATGTGTTTGATACTTTTAAGAAGTGGAAATATTTGGCTGAGAATGAGACAACAAAAAGGTTGAAATGTCTCATATCTAGTTATGGAGGTGAATAATGCAGCAAGGAGTTTGACAGTTACTATTCACACAATGTGATTCACAGAGAGAAGAAAGTCACTGGAACACCATAAGAAAATTGTGTGTTAGAAAGGATGAACAGAACGAGTATGGAGTGTACAAGGTGTATGAGATTGCATGCAGGGTTTCTCTTACAGTTTTGGGTTGATGTTGTAAACATTGATGTTTATTTAATAAACAGAGGTCCTTCAAGTGCTTTGCATAGTGGAATTCCAGAGGAGGCATGGACAAGTAAAGATGTAAAATAATCATTTCTGAGAACTTTTGGTTGTGAAGCATTTGTCCATATTGATAAAGATGATAGAACAAAGCTTGAGGCTAAATCCAATAAATGTACCTTTATTGGATACGGGGTTGATGATTTTGGTTATCTCTTATGGGATCTTAAAAATCACAAAATCATTAGGAGTAGAGATGTAGTATTAAATGAAAAGGTCATGTACAAAGATCATTTTCAAGGAAAGAAAGAGGAAACGGAAAACACGGAGTACACAGTGCTTGATGAAATCAAAGAAAATGAAGTTCCAAAGGCCACAAGAAATTAGAAGTAGCAACAAGAACCAGAAAATCCTGCAAATATAAGAAACTATACCAGGTTAAGTAGACCCCCTAAATGATTCTCTCCTTCACTATATTATTTAATGATGACTGATTCTAGTGAACAAGAATGTTATGAAGAAGCAATGTAGGTAAAAACTAGAAAGAAGTGGGAGCAAGGCATGGATGAGGAGATGGACTCATCGGTAAGAAACCAGACTTGGGATCTGGTTAAATTGCCAGCAGAAAAGAGGGAATTGCAGAATAAATGGGTTTACAGGTTGAAGGAAGAAGATGGAGGCAAGAACATGTACATGGATAGAATTGTTGTAAAGGGGTTTGCACAAAAGAAAGGTATAGAATTTGATGAAATATTTTTTCATGTTGTTAAAATGAATTCAATTAGAACTATTTTAATTCTAGTGGTGGTAGAATATTTGCATCTTGAACAATTAGATGTAAAAACAACCTTTCTCCATGGGGATTTGGAGGAAGAGATTTATATGTAGCAGCCACATGGGTATGAGGTCAAAGGGAAGGATAATTTGGTTTGCAGGTTGAAGAAGAGCTTGTATGTCCTGAAGCAAGCTCCAAGATAGTGGTATTAAAAAGTTGATAAGTTTATGACATAACAAGGTTATGATAGATGCCATTCTGACCATTGTGTTTATTTCAAGAGGCTAGATAATGGAAGATACATTATTTGGTTAGTGTATGTGGATGACATGCTTGTTGCAGGGTCAAACATGCATGCTATAAATGTGCTTAAAAGAAAGATAGCTAAATCATTTGTGATGAAGGATTTGGGTGCTGCAAAGAAAATCCTTGGTATGAGAATAACAAGAGATAGGAAAAATAAAAAATTGACATTGTCTCAAGGTGAGTACACAGAAAAAGTGTTGCAGAGCTTTAGAATGCAGAATGCAAAGCTAGTTAGTACACCTTTAGCCATCCATTTCAAACTAAGTAAGGAGACATGTCAAGAGACATAGGAAGAGATAGATTACATGTCTAGGATTCCCTATTCATCAGCGGTTGGAAGCTTGATGTATGCCAGGGTGTGCACAAGACAAGATATTACACATGCAGTGGGAGTTGTGAGAAGGTATGTAAATAATCTAGGTAAAGAGAAGTGGAAAGTAGTACAGTGGATTCTCAGTTATTTGAGAGGTACCACTTCTCATGCATTATGTTTGGGAGGTTCAGATACTGTTCCACAGGGATATGTTGATGCAAATATGGCTGGTGATAAAGACATTAGGAGGAGCACCATAGGGTATGTGTTTACTGTGGGTGGAACAACAGTAAGTTGGATTTCAAAATTGCAACAGGTTGTTTCACTTTCAAAAATTGAATCAGAGTATGTTGCTGCTACAAAGGCTAGTAAGGAGATGATTTGGTTGCAAAGGTTCATGGAGGAATTCGATAAGAATTAGGAGAATAGAAAGATGTATAGTGATAGCCAGGGTTCCATTCATGTTGTAAAGAACTCAGCCTTTCATTTGAATACTAACATATACAACTCAAGTACCATTTCATAAGATCTCTTCTAGATGAAGAGCTGTTAAAATTGGAAAAGATACATACTAGCAAGTATCTTGATTTATGTAAATAGAGAGAAACTGAGTTCCTCCTTGATTTATGTGGAAATAAGAAATTTTCCAAGTCCAAGTTCCAGAGCATAGTCCAACAAGTGCAGTAGCGATGGAGTTGCTGTGATCAGTCTCCAAGTGGGAGATTGTTGGCTGTGGAGCCAGATCTTCCAGATCCATAAATATTATTCAATCGTGTTTGTACCCTAGGTGTACTGTACACTCGTTCCCCAAACTTGGGGTTCAGGGGAAATTCCCCTAAGAATGAGGGTTCAGGGGCAGTGCCCTCGAGAAGTGGGGGTTCGGGGGCAAAGCCATGGTAATGGGTTAATGTAGTATTTTCCCATGGTATTTACCCTATAAAAAAAAGGCATTGTAACATGAATGTGTATGGTATTGTATTGTATTTTAGCAATGTAAGCAATCTCTGTGATTGTGTGAGAGAGACTGTGAGAGCATGAAGAGGAAGTGCAGCGGTATTGCTGCAGGTTGTATCCCTTTAGCTTTCTAGATGGTAATAAAAAGGACTGGAAATTTCTATGTGGATGTAGACCATCGTATGGGTGAACCACGTTATATTTGTGTCTCTCTGTAAATGTGTTTAATGTGTTTTGCATCTTGTTTAATGATTTAACTGTATAACTTTTATTTATCCATGGTCATGTTTTCTAACATAGGTTTCATGCATGCTATTAATTCACTACTTTGATGGTGGATCATGATTTTTTTACATGGCTTATGTTCCCATTTGCAAATCCATGGTGAATAATGCGATCGAACTTCATCCTAATGGTGGCTTTATCTTTGATTTGTCTAGGAGAAATGAAATGATCGTGAACAAAGGTTTTCAACCTCCTTCATTGTGCAATACAAGAACAAACAGTGTAGGGTTCGTTAATGAGTGACGAAGGAATCTACCCATTTCTTACCCTATCATTTTCCACATGATCGTCTTCCTAGAGAAAACCAAAACTTCCCCATGGAAGATGGGTGCTATGATATTTTTTCCTATTTTCTCCCTTCACCTCCTAATCTGGCACCCGCCAAGGAGGTATGAAAATTATTTAGAGGGCTCATTTTCCCCCTCTGAAACAACCAGGGTTTATGAAAAGTATATTTGTTTTTCCCTTTTGAGGCAGGGCTAATCTTCTGGGTTTTTTGTAGATGGCCACAAAATGTATTGCAGAGATGGAGAAACGACACAGGAAAAATGCCAGATTGACATGGGAATGTGTGTTAGGATCTTCATCTTGTTAAAGGTATGCATAAATGTCAATGTTGTTTCGATATTCATTTTCATTTAAGAGGTAAAAAAATTTTGGAAATTTTGTTTCCCTAGAATAGGGGTTTTACCCCTTGAATTTAATTCAGTTTCTCATAAATATCTATTACTACATAGTTTAGGGCCAACCTATGTCTGTATTTCCTTGTTGGAGCTAACATATGCCATACATTTCTAGAGAAAGGGACTTGTAATATTCATTGTTGGAGCTTACATAAGTGACATTTGACCGAATACGATGGGTTTGGGGTTTCCTTATTCTTATAAATATTTTGTTTAAAAAAACATGGTTGACATACAAACTCAATCAAGAGGCCCAATTTGTTCGTTACTTAGTAAGTTAGTCATGTTACTAACTTACTCTTCTATATGTTCTTGCACAAGGCTAGATTTGCAAGATAAGAAATGGATTTTATGAAAGATGTCCTCACTACAAAGAACATATTTGCAAGAAATTTATAAATAAAAATGGTCTTGAAATCAAAGGAACATGGTTCTTTGTCGCTCCAAAATTGAATTTGGACGCGTGTTTTGGTGAATGTAAAATGACGGTTGGACAGGTGTCTCACATATTTGGATAGGTGTTTTGTTAACTCCGGTAAATAAGCAAACTTATTACCTTCATTTTATTCTTGAGGGCCCATCCTGCGCGTGTTTGGGAAGTTGGAAAAGTGTATTGCATGTTTTGACAAGGGTTTTGTTAAGTTGGTTTCTATGGATTCATGTTACCTCCATTTGTTTCTTGAGGATTCATCCTATGCGTGTTTAGGAAGTTGGACAGGTGTATTGTGTGGTTTGAAAATAGTTTTACTAATTTCATTAGCCAAAACATGATAAGTATGTTGATATTTAGTACCTGAAGAGAACAAATTGTTGGCTACCTAAGCAAGTAGCTAGGACTTCAAGATTTTTTTTTATAGCACAAGGAATATGAACAATTTGCAATGTAAATGCAAATTGGGATATTTGTTTGTTAGTTGGGTTTCAATGCAACATTATTTTGTAATCTCATTGTGGCTTTCCTATTTGGCCAAAAAAACAATGCTGCTAATTTCATTAGTCAACACTTGGAAATCATGTCAATCTTTAATTTTAAAGGTTTCCGTAGTTCGACATGCATAAAGATAGATTCATAGCCCTATCTCATATGGGTTGCATGGATGGAGAACATTTTGTATGCATAAGAAACTTTTGCAGACCAGGCGTTTCCTAAAGAAAATGAACATTGAAGATAAGGTGATAGAACACGTTTTAACTAGAATATTGTGTACAAATCTGCTGCTAATTTCATTAGCCAAAACATGGAAATCATGTTGTATTTACTTTTAAAGGTTTCCATAGTCAAGCATGAAGAAATATAGATAGACAACCCCATATCATATCATATTTTTTTATGCACGACTAATGCAATTCTATAATTGATAAAATGGGTAGCGTGGATGGAGGGTGTTTTGGATGTCGAAGCAAGTTTTGCATAACGTGTATTTTCTAATGAAAAAAAACAATGTAGGAAAGGTGATAGATCGCAATTTTAAGTGCAATAATTTTTAGGGAGACCTTGAAGAAAGGGATGTATGATAATCGAGCAGAGCGGGATGAGTAAAACTTGTCCTATGTTTTAAGGGGGGTGAATAGAGATGTAATATAGATATTTATGGATGTCCTAACAAGATTAATCAGTCCCATATGCCCTAATTACACATAACATGTTTGGAATGAAGTTATGAAGGATAGATTTGCAGTCAAAGAAGAGTGTTCAAATGTGCATCTGCTCTAGCTATCTCTTAAGTGAGCAAATATATATTTAGAAGGTACAATTGTTTAAACGTAAAAGTGTTTTCATTTAGATTTATGAATTGTTAGGGAATTCATAAATATCCATTCATAAACCTATCCTTCATACCTCCATTCCAAACATGTTCTGTGTAATTAGTACATATGGGACTGATTAATCTTATTAGGACATCCATAAATATGTCAATCCATATGTGGATTAATAGATTGTTTTCATGCACGTTTGGTGGTCAATTTTGTTTTTTGGGCGAACGTTTGGATTGACAGACCAATTTTTTCTGGCAGTGTCCTTCACTTTTTTGTTAAACGTAAAAGTGTTTTTAGAAGCAGACATCTATTCTAAAGAAAACAATAAAATCTCCAACAAAAAATGCAACAAAAATTGAAGCGATTATATCAACTATAGGATTAATCTATATTCCAAAAAATTAGTAGACTAAATATGATGTTTCAGAACTACTCTACCCATTCCAAAACAACTTTTATAAACAATTTACAAAATGAAACCCTCAATTTGACAATAAATATATGATAATTCACACTGGAAATCATTCCACTGTCAAATGTATGCAAGATAACATATATTTGTTTTAAAATAATTACATACATTTTATAAATCATAGCTAAGCAACTCATAATTAAATACTAAGATTAAAATATTCAAGATTAAAATTCCCGTTGCAAAAAAAAATCAATTCAAAGCCATAGAAATAACAAGAAAATGTTTTTCTAGAACAAGGAATGTCGAAATAGTTAAGCAAGGTGAAGTAATACCCAGGAATTTGACCAAGTGGAAAAACCTATGTTGCAAAACCTATGGTGTAAAGGAAGACCAAAAAAATAAATAGAAGCAAACCAAAACCAAACAATAGAAAATATTGGTTACCTAAGGCTTTGTATAAATGTTGTAAAGAAAAGGCGATGTAACAACAAACCTCGTAAACCAAAAATTTTGACAAGATCTTCCAAATCCTCATAAGATAAGACACAATTAAGAAATAGGCCCATGCCCAAATGAAATGACCAACCTTCTTGCATTCATGGAGAAACAATGCATTGATGAAGCATTAATAGAGAGCGTTGATGTCGATGAAGAGACATCGATGAAGTTTTCTTCATCGACCTCAGCAATGGTGAACAAATAAGGGACCGGAGTGACCCCACAAACCCTGAGTGTAAACCCAAGGTACTTGGATAAAAACTCCTCAGTGTGAAACCTTCGCAATGGGTATTCCCAATTGGAAAATACATGAATATGCCCAATTTGTAGAGAAATAAAATGTTCCATCCATGAAATAAAAAAAGGAAGAACGTTGCATTGAAGGACACTAGCAGGAAAAATTGGGCTGTCAATCTAGATGTGTGCCAAAAAAATGAAATTGACCACCAAACGTGCATGAAAACAATATGTCATGACATAAGGCCATAAATTCAGTCATGCGTAGGAATGACTGTTTAGGGCCACACTCAAAATTCCAATCAAAAAACATAATGCACTTGTCCAAAATCCATTCCCCCACCTGTCAATCCTTAGTCCTGAAGGCTATCACTCTGTTCATGTGCAGGATAGACTGCAAATCAAGAATGAAGGTAATAAACCACACTTGGTTTACCAAATGTGGGTGCAACAAAAACCAGTTAACATGAGCGCTGTCAAAATACCCAAGACACCTGTCCAACTACCCAAACACGCACATGACAAACCATCAAGCAGCAAATGGAGGTAATAAATCTGCTTCAAAAATCAGGTAACAAAACCCCTATCAAAACATTCTAGACACCTTTCCAATTGCTCGAACACACGCAGGAATGCCCCTCAAGCAACAAATGGAGGTAATAAACCTACATCAAAACCCAGTTAATAGAGTCCCTGTCAAAAGACGCAATACACCTGTCCAACTACCCAAACATGTGTAGGACAGACCCTCAATAAGGAAATGGAGGTCATAAGTAGGCATCCAAAACCTAGTTAATAGAACCCTATCAAAACACATAAGCCTGCATCGAAACCTAGTTAACAACAACCCATGTTTTCCCCATCGAGCAGCCATTTTTTGTTGGCACAACAGATCCCATTTTATCAATTAAAATGGGAACCCCATTTACTTATCATTAAGTTAATATCTAAGGTTCTTATCTTTCTTGTGGGGTATCAATCAATTTTGTGTTTATTCTTTTTTCATTTCATGTTTTGGTTTTAATAAAATTTGCTTCAAAGCCTTGTTTTTTTTTTTGTTTATGAATTGCGGAATAAAATAGTCTTTTTCATTCAAACATGTTGTTTCCGCAATCCGCAATGCGGATAACGAAAGTCATTTTTGGGGGTATTGAATTTTTTTTTTGTAACCCACAATGGGGATTGCAGAAATCATAAACCATAAAATATAATAAAATTATAAGTCGCACTTCTGTGATTTTGTAACCTGCAATGCAGATTGTTGATTGCGGAAGCAATAAATTATTTTTGGTAGAAACTTTCACCCCGCAATCCCGTAATCCATAATGTGGATTGCGGATTGCGGAAATCAAATATTAAAACTGTCAAATAGTTTCATTCACAATTTCCTTTCCCTCTTTTTCGCTTCAATCTCAACCGTTTATATTTTTTAATATCTACAATCCAGATTCATTTCACCATTAAATTTGGTTGTTTAAATATTTCAAATTTTCCTAACATTTTACCATTTCCAATTGCGAATTTTACCTACAGCGAAAGAATTTTATTCCAATTTCTAACTAGTTCAATGGATTTACTTATCCCCAACATATTATTGGTAAGTCATTTGAATCTTTTACCCTCCATTTGTCCAATTTTAGAAACTTAATTCGGGTATAAATTAATTTGTTCTCTTCATTTTAATCAGAATTTTCCTATTTCCTAGTAGTCATGTCAAGAAATACCAGGTCCAAAATGACCTTAAACGAACAGATAAACAAAGACCTAGATAATGGAATTTTCTTTTATACAAATGGAAGAGTGTCTGAAACCTATCACCTTGACTAGCCAAGAATTTATTCTATTTTTTACAATGATAATTTCACAGGGATTCAACATGACCATAGGATGTTTGTGAACATTAGCAAGTCTCAACTTCATGCCATAGTGTCTAGGTGCACTCTAATGCCTTATATTGATACTATAAAATGGATAATTGATCACACAAAACCCCAATACCGTTCCTTCAATGACTAGGCTCAAACCCATTTGGCCACCTTTTACCCTAAAGTTTTTGTTAGAGCTTATGCACATAAGCAACCCCAACAGTTGCTTAATAATCAATTTCTTGAATCCTCTACGACCTAGTACAATTTTGAAGAAATGCTAAAGTCTCAAATGGACAAACATGCTACCTTTTTACCTAAACCTGATCATTTGTATCATATCTCTTGGTTTAGGGAACTTTTCTCTTTATTAGTAGCCATATTATGCAGGTTATATGGACTTCTCAATTGTACAGTTTTTAAAGCAAGATGGGCGCCCCTTTCTCATCACATTCTTACTACAGGGGAATCATTTAATTGGGCCCAGATCCTATCATTGGTATTGAAGGAAGCCATTGAAAAATATCAGAAGACTCCAGTGTTAAGGAATCCCACATTCTACCTTTATGCATATGTGATGGATGTTTTCTGTGCAGCGTTTCCTTTCCCTACCATGGGATGGAATTGGACGAGGGTTGGACCTTTTGTCCACATTTATTTCTCAAAATTATGGGAGGATAATTTCATTCCTCTCATATATGATATTTCTTATCATTTCTTGGGTTCCATCTATCAAAATATATTCAAGGAATATGCTCCCACATTTTTATCCAGAGCCAAACCATTGATTTATACCATAGGATATTGGTATGTTGGTGAGTATTTTGCATATATCAGAATTTGGGGCAGAAACACAGTTCACCCATTGCCCATAATTGTGCCTGACATAATGGTGTTGGAAGATATATCCTTCCATACATTCATTGATGGAGTATTTCCAAAGCTAACTGGAGCTAAAAGGAGAGGACCGCTTAAGTTTCCCCTTAACCCTGGATCTCTGGTAATACAGAAATCCACTCATACATGTGTACTTGGAAAAAATATTATTACTTTGATGCTTGGAGAGGCCCCTATAAGTATGCATGATCCAAAATCCTTTTTGGAAAACCGTTTTACTTAAGAACATAAGAGGACTTTTATGCTCATTACATGGATCTTAATGATTCCATTTATCAAGGGGTGTGTTATTTCTTTGAGGTTGTAAGCATAATCTCTTCTCCTGATGAGAATAATTTTATTTTCTAGCACTAGTAGGAGCTCAAGACTAAATGTATCCATTATAGAAATCTTGAATTCTCACTAGAAGAAGAGACATATAAGCAATTGGTGGAAAAGAAAGCTCAAAAATCACAAGCCAACACATCTTCCATGCTCACTGATAAAACAGACAATCATGGAAAATTTGTTATTGAATATCCTCCACAACTTAAATTTTCATCCGCTCTCGATGCTCTTATGAATTCAGCATAAATGAAGAGAAGTTTAGAGTTGATGAGCTCAGTGGTTGAAGCACAAGTAGCAACTTCTACCCCTCCAACAAAGAAGCAAATAGTTGACGATCCACCTCCACAGGTTGATATGCTTGGAATAAAGGATATTTATCTTGAATAGGAATCATTCCCCACCAATTTCTCATGCTCGATAACTATTCATATTGCCTTACCAACAATTGTCTCAGTAACCCAGGAATCTGTGGATCCACTTGAGGGTTTAGTGGATGATGATTCATTCCCTGATATTCATTTTCCAAAAATAATCACCCATATCATAGATGCATCTTTTGTGAGTTTTTCAATTCCAACCATTATTCCTTTTGCCATTTTTCTACTCTCACAATTCCATCCTCAGCAGCAACTGAGCAACCTGCTGCTCCTATTGAAGTTGCATTTTCACAGACATCCCAAGCATAAGTATCTATAGTATCTTTAGACCCTATTTTCACTCTTATTTATGTCACATATTCAGAGCTAGTTACCCCAATCCATGTTTCCATTCCTACACCCTCATCCTCTAATGCTCACATGTTATTTGTTCATATTCCCCAATTGAACATATCTATTCCAACTTTTGTTATTTCCCAGCCTGTTCCTCTGGTCACATTTTTTGAAATGTCAACTCCCACGGTCGAGGAAATAGCATATTTCAGTGAATATGCAGTAGTTTCATTGGGGGAATGTTTTTGGAGAAAAAAAAGATGTGGTAAATAAGGGTTCCAATAGATTTGGGGAAGGAACTTTGACGCAAGGCACTGTCCCAAATTAGATCATATGGCGGAGAGCATCACCTGATGTCAAGAAAGAAGATATGGATACAACATCTACTATGGGAGCCTTTGCAGGGGGGTATTATGACTTTGTTACCTCACTAAACAAGGAAATTGAGTCAAAAGATGAAGAACTACAAAGACTCAAATAGGAGCAGTCTCAGACCAATGAGCATCATCAATTTGAAATGCAGATTTTCAAAGGTAATTATGAAAACCAGCTCAGGAACTTGCAAGAAAAAAATGATATTCTCTTGAGAAACATATTGAATAAGCATGAGGGATTACTTTGAAGCATGCATAAAATATCATAGCCCTTGAAAAATAGATGAAAGATTCTCTGTCTATCTTTGTTGCTTCCTCCTTCTCTAAATTGACAAAGGAACAATTCGAAGAGGTAGATTCCTAGATTCAGGACGATCTTAAGAATTTGATGGTTGATATTTTTGAAGGGTTGAATGAAATTCAGGAGACCTACAACTATTTTGAACATTAATCTGATGTACTTTATGATCATAATCAAAGGAGGAAGGATTCCACCAAAGGGGCCTTTGATGACGTGGAAGACTGACAAAGGTACATAAAAAATAAACCTAAATATATGTCATTCTTAAACAAAATAAAGTGAGAAGAGTCAAAATCTCTTTGGAGTCCTAGGAAAATGTATGTTAATCAGTTGAGTCCATCATTCAGGATGGACATAAAGCATGTAAGAAGAGATGGTTTGCATCAGAAAACATGTTAGGTTTCCTAAAATTTCCCATCATATATCCAATTGAAGATTCTCTACCACCCAAAATAATGATGGAGAAGGTTGAACGAGAGTACTCGAAGATTAAGGAGAAAATTGAGAAGCACGATCACATCTACATAGAAAATATCAAGGAATTGATTGAATCACCCATAACTTCACAAATAATGATTAATCTCTTTCTACAAGAATGGGAAAAAGTGAAGAAGAGGGAAATTGAGTCACTTATTTGCAAAGATCAATTACAATTAGAATATGATCAATATTAGGACATTATATATTTGTTGGATGTATTTTCCAATTGGCAATCTTCCCTCGGAAAATCCTAAAAATGATATTTTATGATCCCTACTTCTGTGGGATATTTCTTTCTTTGTAATGTTTGTAATTATTATTTAAATATACTGAGATATCATAGAAAGGGGAAGGATAGGAGAAGAAAAAAACAAGGGAAGGACTGGAGACACTCTTCATTTTGTGGAATTGAAATGTTTTGCATTCTGAATAAAGTTCAGCTAGTTTTTTTCTACCATCTCTTGGCGATTTATAAAATTTCTTTGAGGAATCTTGGTTTACCTTTTATTTTTCAAACAACTTTATTATATGTTGCATCATTATTAAACACACTAACCTCTATTTTTATTTTTCATTACTCAGTTATTTTGTTAATTATGTCTTAAATTAATTTTTTTATTTAATTCATATATTTATTATTGCAACCATTAAACAGTTATTCATATTAAATGCTAGTTTTTCAATTGGCATTTCCCTAATAGAACAATTATGTGTTTAAATTATTTGGATGAAATAATTCAATTGTAATTGTTTTATTTTATTTAAATTTGATAAGGTTAGATATGATTTTTATGTTTATAGATTGGAATAACATTTTTCAAAGTATTTTTTTATCTGATTTTTCTACCTCTTACTATCATATTTCATAGATTTAGTTTAAGCACATAGATCAGTTTATTTTGTTACTACACACCCTTCATATATTCCACACAAGAAGACAATATCCATTTCGATTTGTTTACGCAGTGCCAGTTGGAGGCCTAATATCTGTAGGGGTTAGTCATACCAAACAATTTGGGGAAAGGATCATCTTTGCGTAGGATTATTTGACTCCTTTCAGATTGGGATTTTTCCTCATGTTGAATGCCTTGTAATTTTTCTAGCAATTACCTTCCAAAATCAAGGGATGGGGAGCTACTCCAAACGAGCAAAAAAAAGATCCATGATAAAGAGAAAGTTAGTTATATTTTGTGACTTATATTCACAAGGAAGTTCATAATATATATTTGATCTAATATGTACTATATTTCAATTTGATTTCACGAATACAACAACAATCAGAAATTGATGCCATCAATAAATTCATTATTTATAATGTGGATGAAACACAATCCTGGGTCGTACTGTATAAAGAGAAGAGGGGGAAACCAGACATTGATATGAAGGAATTTATACGGTTTAATAGTAGAAGCATTGCTAATTTGTATTAAATTTAAAATAAAATATGCCAATGATATGCCCCAATAGTTGGGTTGTTGACCAAGTCAGAGAGAAATATGGGGCATCTGGTTTTTTACTCGCATGTTGAGGAGGATAGGCTAAACATAGCGATTGGGTGCAACAACTTGGTCACAATATCTTTATGTTATACATTTATAACTTTATAATACATATTTGAATTATAACCTCTATATTTTATATATTAATGCTTAGTTTATTAGACATATGTCATCATCATTTGTTCACTTTTTTTACAGGTGCATCTATTTCCATCTTTGTGCACATTTGGGAATCATTTTCGCATCAAGGATGGACATATTACATAATAATTTGGAGTGGAATTCAAATTCTACCAATCTAGTTTTGCTAGCCGCCATGATTAAAACCTAAAATGGAGGGAGTTGGGTTATGTTGGAAAAATACAAGATAGCATTCAAGTGGACTTCTGATCTTTCCAGTGTGTTATGTTTAGGTGCAAGTGGTGGGACACAATCAAAAGGAATAATGTAAAAAATGGGCTAGTATGTATCAACTCTATAAGGATGTGGCATGAAACTAAGGAGCATTATAGTTTCCCAAGAAACTACAACCAAGTGTGTTTTTACCCAGATGTATTGGATAGGGATTGGTGGTTTGTATTAAGACACGAACATATATCTAACCATTTTTTTTAGAACAATGGTGCTATCATGCCAACAAAGGAAGATAATGAGGGTAATGGAAAATGATAGTGATATGTACATTTTTTTTTCATGATTTATAGCATTTATATATAATTTTATTGGTGCTATATTTAATTCTTGAATTATATTGTTAATTATTTAGCATTATGACGGTGAAAATAAATTTGATTATGAGATATTTTTAAACAATTTGAGTTGGTAACAATCAATCTGATGTGAAATGTGTTTGTCTATCAAGATATTTGTGGCTATATGGAATGATTGTATGTGATTGTCCATAGTTAGAGATGAGCTTTTTTTCTTTCCATTTAATTCATTCTAGTGTGGTTTTTATCATTTAATTTATTATACTATAATTACAATTGGATCAAAATCAACTAATTAGATTGCAAATTATCATTGATGTTAATCATAATTATTATTTGTTGTATTTCAACTATTATCATCTAAATAACAAGGTGGATTTCATAAGTATATTATACTTATGTAGACACCTATACTTTGCATTAGTGTGGTATTTCAAGCATAAGAGTTAAGTTTGAAAGGAATTTACAAGGTGGACGTGAACATAGTAGAGGAAATAATATCTAGATTGTGAAAAGGGCAACCATGGACATTTAAATAATTTTCAATTCATGATTATATTCAACTTTTTTTTTCAACTTTTAAATGACACCTTTATTTGAAAAAAAAAACTTTTAGTTTGGTACATAGCCATATACATTGATTATCACCAAAAAAAAATTCAAATTTTCAAATTGATTATTTATTCTCAATAAATGTGTGAGAAATATTTAAGTTGAGGCCAATCTATTAAACTTTCCCTAACTATTCTTATAACCTCTCTCTCGATATATGGTAGATAATATAAGGTAATTAAATTCCAATAATGGCATCACTATAAGTAAGGTAATGTAGTTAAATAAAAAATGGGATTAAACTTAAAAATATTGAAAATAATGGTGAAGTAATATTAATAATCTAAGTAATCAGTACAATAAAATATATATATATATATATATTAATCATCAAATATTGATAGTTAAATTATATGAAGTTATATAAGTATGCTTGGAGATAATATTTGTGTTTTTAACAAATATTTAGAAAACAAAATAAGTTTGTATAGATATCGATCCCATAGTATTAATTATGAGAAAGAGATATTATATTTATTTCTAGAAACATTTTTTTTAACTAATTGGTAGCTCAAGATTGTATTTATAAAAAAATGTCCATTCATTAAAAAAAATAAAGAAAAAACAAATTAAAAAGGTATGAGTAATGTTATCGTTTATATGACACCTTACACAAACTTTTTTTTTGAAAAGTAATTGCTAGCTCAACACAAATTTTTCATTCATATAAAACCTATTAATTGAAAAGTAATTGCTAGCTCAACACAAATTGTTCATTCATATAAAAAACTATTAAACATACAAATTAGAAGAGTATGAATAATATCCCGTTAACATAATTTCCTACTTTACTTATACATACATTAAATTTGTAGATTTCAAATGACATACAAATGTGATTGTATTAAAATTAAAATAAGACATTTTCATTGTATTCTACATATTTTTTGGGAGGGAACCTATTTTTTAAGTATATATTTTCCTTTAATTTAGGTGTTAGTTTTGTAATTTTTTTTACTAGTGCCACTTGTTAAGTGTTAAAATATTTTTCATCTCACTATTTTAAATTCTTGATCAATCAATCATATGAAATTAATAAATATCATAATTTATACTTTTGAATATATCAAAAAATAAGAATTCAATATATGCCATAATTTATAACTTAAGTATTAATATACATGTTAATCATTTGAATATCAATATATTAGTTCACAAAATTGTTTACATTTATTGTAACAATATGATAGTAAGTGCATTGTAAGGAATAAGATATTAATAAACACCTCTCACAATTTTCCTAAATAAATATGCATGATGTTTATACACAATATTATATTGGAGGAATTTATGTTTTTATAGTACACATCTAATAGAGACATTTATAAGCAAACCATGAACATTCACATCTAATATCACCTAACATCATATAAGATAAAAATCTAGTAATTACATCTAAAAACAATATTTTAACATCATCTAACATACCATCAACATCATTTTCACCACCTAACAAACATAAAAATAAACATCATCATACCATAATAAACATAAACATAAACATCATCATACCATGATATACATAACCATAAACATAAACATAAACGTACCATCATCATCATTTTTATCACATAAACATAAACATGCCATCCTCATCATTTTCACCACTTAAAAAACATAAACATAAACAACATAGTACCATCATAAACATAAAAATAAACATTAATACCATCATACCATCATAAAAATTGCATTAACATCATCTGACATATGCATATAACATATTTAAACATCATCTAACACACAAATATAATAATAGCATCTATTAATACACAAGATGCATTATATAACATCAGGCCAAGGAACAGATGGCTCACGGCATAAAGGAAGCTCTGACCCTTATCAAGAGAGGGCAGCAAGAGAGCATGGCAGGATTTCGTTTGCTGTACCAGATTGCAACCGATTTCCTGGACCACCCCGGGGAACCTGCTAATGTTGCACAGTGAACTGCCTCTATGGACCTCCTCTTCAGTAAGGGTTGATGGCCGCTTTTGCATTTTTGTTGATCTTATTATCTGGTTTTAGTATGAAGGTCATTGGGATGCTTTGGGTTGTTGATGTAATTGTAACTTCGGAATGTATTCACTTGTATTTATTATGTATTGTAACCCGATGTTTATTTCAGGATGTACTTGAGTCATGTCATGCCCCGAGGTTCCTATCGGGAGTTTCTATAATGTAAACAAGTCATGTCAAGAGAAGGTGGGTAACCCTCCTATTGTCTAAGGGTTAAAGCACTTGTAGTTCCTGGGAACTAGGGTTATTATACTCACCTAGTGAAGTCGGCCCTAGTTGGGTTTTGTCAAATCGAGAATTAGTATAAATAGAGAGCTAGCTTCTCTATTTATCACCCACTCACACTCAGTTGCAGTGCATAGCTGAGGAAGAGAAAGACACAGGGGCAAGGAAGAAAGAGGTTACTGTTGTCAAGAGATCATCTTACTATTTTGGGTTTCACTTTTGGTGATGGTTCTATCTCAGAGGAAGTTGCGAGGTTTTCTCCATTTATGGTTTCCCCAAGGAAAAACACTGTGTTCATTGTCTCTTGTGTTTGATTGTTGTGCTTGTTTTTCTCTCAGTTAAAGATCCTAATGATATGCTAGCTTAATGTTAAAAATCTAACATGGTATCAGAGCTAACTTGAGAAGAAGACACTGCGTAGCTACAGGAACTAGGGATTCCTATTTTGTGGATATCTCTCTCTCTCTCCACAGATATTCAACAAAATTAGGGTGGAATAACTCTCCTCCCTAGGGCACATCTTTCTGTCGAAACATAATCCAATTCTGAGGTTTTTCAGTTTTGGACCCGACACTACTGCTGGAAATTAGGTCTTTTCACAGAAGTGGAATTTTTCAGTGAGCCTAGGCCTGGATTGATCTCCTCTGCAAAATCGAAGTTAGGTATCAAATTCAAAGCATTTGGTTGTACAAAACTCTAAAAAAGCAAAACCCTAATCTGCTCCTGAACCAGCACTATAGGATTTCAGCTCCAAATCTGGATCCGACATCTTGACTTGGTAAGATCTAAATATTTTGTATTTCCATTTGAGGTTCTCAGTTAAGATGTCTCATCATGCCAAGCTTGATGAAAATTTTGAGGGAGCTGATAACTTCTGAGCCTAGAAGTATAGGAACTCCCTGGTCCTGGAAGAGAATGAGTTAGACTCCTATATTAGTGAGGAGGTTCCAGTTCCAGAGGGAGATGAGGCCAAGGCCTTACATAAGAATAAGTTGGTTATGGCAAAGAGGATCATTGCTGATTCTATCAAGGATAACCTCATACCATAGGCGTCCTCCCTCAAGACACATAAAGATATGTTTGATACCGTAACAAAACTGTTTGAAGGGAAGAACATCAATCGAAAGATGAATCTAAGGAACCAGTTGAAGAATGTAAAGATCCAAAATGAGGATACCATCTAATAATACTTCACAAGGGTCTCCCAGATCAAAGAACAACTGGAAGTAGTAGATGAAGAAGTGGAGAATGCAGAAATTGTGATGACAACTTTGAATGGCCTCCCTTGATTTGTCGATGGTCGTGGTTGAATTGTTTATCTGTCGGTTGGAGAAATTTTTTGATTTGGTGTGCTGTCTCAGCCAACTTTTCGTTTTGAGGTATGAACTGGAAGTCCTTAATAAAATTTGCTTTAAGTTCAGGCCAAAAGAAGGTTTCTCCTCTAGCCTCCTCCATTTTATACCATTTAGTAGGCAAGTCGGCTAGGGTTGAAGGGAACAAATGTGGCCAGGCTCGCTCATCTTTGTGTCCAAGCCGTCTCCACTCCTTTTCACAAAGCTTGAGGTGTTATTTTGGGTCTTGGCCTTGGACAAAGATAGGGATTTGAGCTTCCTGAGTTAGCTTTTTCCCACCAAATCGTTCGACAAAGAAAGTTGAAGCAGTTGTCCAGGTCTGCAATTTGGTTTGATGGGTGTTCCACCATCTAGCTGCTTGACCTGTAAATGTTTCCACTAAGCTTTGAAGTCTGCCATGTTCTCCAATATTTTTAGATATGTGTTCAAGGTGCATTATTGGGGATTCTCTTTCCTTATACTTGGGCAGTTGGGTATTATGTAAATTGGTCGGTTGTAATGTAGGTCGTTCCCTGATTTTGTTTTCAAAGACTTTGGGGATAATTGATACAGTGAAGCACTGTCGAGTGGGGTTTTTCTGTACCTTTTGTATAGTCCAGCACCCTCTTGCTTGTGTTTCATAATTTTCCATCTCCCAGTCATATAATTCAGCATCTGAATTGTAACCAATTGAGTCTTGGTTACCTAAGTGAAGTTCCCCATAAATGTTTGGCTCGGTATAGTCCGTATTATTATGAATCTGGTAGAGCTGTCGGACATCGACTTCCTCATCAATCGGTTCAGTCCAAGGTGATCCTTGAGAAGGATTAATGGGTACGATGACTTTTTGACCATTTCCTTTTAAATTAATTCGTTCTTTGTCTAGGGATATGGAGGCTTTCATCTTTCGTCCCCAAGGTCGACCAACTAGTGTGGGGAAGGAGCTAGATCCTTCTTTCGGGTCGATGATTTCAAAATCAACCTTAGTTGAGATTCCTTTGATGGTCGTGTCGACATCTTTCCAAACCCCAATGGGTTCAATAAGGCCTTGGTCGGTGAGTTTTAGGTAAATGCCTGACTCATAGAGGTGAGGCCGACCCATATTTTCCCATGTATCTCTGGTCATGATATTTACCTGAGACCCGAAATCGAACACCACTTGTCGGACGTGATAACCTTCGATTTCCAGGTCGACAAGTGGGTCGACATCATTTTTGTCTTTTTGATTGAGGTTACAAATGTTCTTAGTTTGTTTTCCACAGTTAGTGCTTTTTATTTCGTGTAATAAATCAATAAACTGGGCTACGTATTTGTCGGTTTGGATGAGATGTGTTAATTGTTGTGTCGTGCTAAGTCGACTGGTAATAATATCTTCTTGCTGTGCAATGTCTTGAAATATGTGTATGGCTTCTTGATAAGTTTTGTTTTCCTTCAGAGGATCCGGATAAGCATTTGTGTTTTTAATCTTGTTAATTTGTGGGTTATCAGGGCCTGTTTTCGTGCCTTGGCGAGTGACAATATGCAGATTTTTAGTGGTGAATATATCATGCTTTTGTACACAAGACAAGACATTAACATTATTCTTATTATTGATTTTTTCTAACATGGTAGGACAATCCTCCAGAGAGTGATCGCCTACCCCACAATGCGTATAGAATTTAAGGTCAATTCTGTCCTTGTAAGGACAGTTTGCACATCTGTGTCCTTCCTTATAGTAGATGAAGCACTGGCTAGATCGACGTGGTCGGATGTCGTGATTCCCGACGAATCGACCTCTTCCTCCAAACCCTGTCGTCGATTGTCGTACCGTCGCTCATATCGTCGGCCTTCGTATCGTTGCCCGTTCTGGTCATTGGTATTATTTTGCTCATTGCTCTGTGCCACTGCATTCGTCTGGTAGACCGCCTGATAGTTTTGTCTGTTTTTTAGGTTTAGTTGACAGTCGGTCGTATTGTGACTTTTTGTCTCACAGATGGCGCACCAGGAAGATTTTGCATTCTTCATGTTAAACGCGCATTCCTTTGTAGAATGATCCCCGGTCTCCTAGCAAATATCACAAAATACTTTAGTTTGCACAAATCGGACATCTTGTCGGCTGTATTCATGTCGACAATTATCTTTCGTGTGTCCGGCCGTTGAACATTTTGTACACCAGATTTCTTGATTTTTGAGGGACAATTCTTTGAAGGACTTCTGGACACTTTCCAGCTATTATTCGATCCTGTGGTCCGTCGGATAGGCAGGTATATCTTCGTCCATTTCCACCTGCAGAGCTTTAGTCGGTGCATCTTCATATGTCTTGAAGGTTTCCAGAATGATGTGTCTGCGGATATTTTGTGATAAGCCTACAAGAAACCATTGAATTAGAAATTGTTCATCAATAACATAATCTAATTGACTCAACAGGTCCTTCCAGGGTTTGTCATAATCGCGGACAGTTTCCCCTGGCTTTTGCTGCATTGTCTTGAGCTTTTTAGCGGCCAGGTGCTTAGCATCTGGGGTCTTGAAAAAGGATAAGAACTGTGCTTTAATTTCAGCTTTCGTTGCTCTGGGTTGCCGTTCTGAAAAGTTCATATACCAGGTCAGAGCCCTTTTCGTAAGGCCCCAGTGAACTGAGCCATCTGTCGGTCTTCATCCTTCACCTGGTTTGCATTCCATATGGACTCGCAGACGAACCAATGTCATCTGGGGTATTCATCCCCCTCATATAGAGGAATGTGAGCGGTTCCGTGACCCATGTCTGAGTCGTTGTCACTACTATCTGACGGTGGCGGAGGTGGGGGTGTGGGTGGTGGTGAAAGAGGTGGGGTCATTGATATAGTCGAGCCTAAGGAGTTTTGGTCGACGGAACTTGTGCCTCCGTCGGTGGTCAATTTTGCGTCATACAGTGGATTGTTGTGGATTTGTTTTGTCGATGGTCCACTGGAACTTTGCGAGCTTAGGTCTGACTCTTGGATTTCTTTGAAATTTGTATGTGGCAGGGGGGGTGCTCCTTCATGTGTCGGTAAGAGCAAGTGGATACTCCGAAAGGATGGTGCCATTTGAAAGGTCACCCAATTCCCTTTGAGCGGTCGGTGTATAACAAGATGTCGTCCTGGGAATGGTTCGTCACCTAGTCGGCTCCAGATAGTAATGTCACCAGCTCGTAGTCGGAGGTCGTCTTCAATAATAGTCTGTATTGTGGTACGCAGATTTACTGGGGACAGGGTTACTCCTTGGTCAGGGATAGTTATTTGGAGAGCTTCAGGCTACTCTATCCACACTTCTTCTTCCTTAGGTGCCACCTCCTCTTCTACGCCCTCTCCATGTCGGTCATGAACCGACTCTGGCAGAATCTCCTCACGGTCGGTCTCCCTAGGGTTTTTTCTTTGATGCAACTCTGCTACTCTTTCTCGTTTAGCTTCCCTTCACTGCTGCCTTTCGTCCCTTTCGATTTTCTTAATGTCCGACATACTTTCCTACAATACTATACCTTCGATTTCCCTTCGGTCGACTTTTCATTACTGGTGACAGCTATTGGCTTTAGGTCGACTAGGATCCACTATACTCTACCTCTGACACATGACCAGCTACCCCCCCATAGCCTACCCAACACTTTTTAGAAAGCCTGGATAGTTTGAATCACTTGCTCAGGAAGTATTCCCACTCCCTTTCTGCAATAAATTTCTCCCACTTCCTCTGTTTTTTCGCCCAGTTCGTGTTTGGTGGCTGTTCGCACAGGGGTGGTCTAGGTTAGACAATGTGGCCTGCTCCGTTCTCTATCAAGAATTTGAACAGCAAGGTCGGCAGGGAGCACAAGAATTGTTCGGTGAAATCTGTGTATAATTTTGCTTTGACAGTTTCCACTGACGTCCTGTCTTCGACCGCTCGCTCCTCACAGAAGTCGTCGGTGATTTTCTCAAACCACTCCGACAGATTTGTACACCCCCCTCGGAATAGTTTATCTAGAAACTGCTGTTCTTTAGTCACATCTGGTCTTCTCATCCAGAAGCTGCTTCAACAGTTGTGGTACAGACTCGACAAATTTTTCATGTGTCTCTGTGAAAAATCTGGCTCTAGCTTCAGCGACTGTTAATCTGTTTCGTCGGGTGTAATTTTGCAAGTAGTTCGCAACTTTACGGTTCCACCAGTCCTTGATCTCTTGCTCTGTTATCATATGTGAGCCTATATTTTAGACATGTACTACCGGCAACGAAACCAATGTTGTAATCTCACAGATCACATAAGGTTACCAATAATACATACTAAAACGTAACCATAAATAAGAGACAAGAGACAAGAACAGAAAGGAAAACAAATTATATTAATGTAGTGAGTTCATACAAGGCACAGAACTGAACTGAGTTCTTGCTTGGCTCAACAGCCTAATATATACCAGTTACAAATAGTTACAAAAAATAACTACCTATCGGTTCGGTGAACCGACACGACTGTTAGTTAAGTCGACTAATCTTTTAGTTTAGTCAGCCGACCGACTTAGTCGGCTGATCGACTAGTTGGCCCATCGACTTAGTCGGCTGACTAATTCGGTCTTCGTTCAAGTCGACTTATGTCGACATTGCTCCTTCTACAGTCAAGTTTAGTATATTGTGGGAAGAATGTTCACAAGAAGAAGCTTGAATAGCAGTTTGAGAAGAAAATATGGGAAATGAAGATCAAGATCTCACAGTACACTCCAATAAAGGAAGAAGGGAAAAGAATCATCACCAAGGTAAGAATTCTCATCAGAAATGTTCATCTATACTCAGATGTTATACATGCAATGAAATATGACACTATGCTAGAAACTGTCCCATGAATAAGAATGGACCCAAGAAGAAGAGGAACTCCAAAACAAGACATCATGCTCACACTATTGAGGATGATGATCCTCTCAGAAAGAGAGTAAAACAAGAAAGTGAAGATGAATATGTTCTGATCTCCACTCTCACGGGAACTGTCACTCATGGAAGCAAAGATTGGCTTATTGACAGTGGGGCTTCCAAACACATGATAGGTTTCAAGGAATCCTTTGAGAAAGTATCTAAACATAATTCACCCCATAAGGTGAAATTTGGGGATGACTACCAATATCCCATAAAAGGTAGTGGTGAATCATCCTACAAGCTAGACTCTGGAAATTCTATGAAAATGAAGGATGTCTTGTTTGTACCAGGAATAAAGAATAATATTCTATCCATATCGGCACTGGATGAAAAAGGCATGAGGGTTGCATTTGTAGATGGCCAACTACTCAAGTGGCCAAGAGGAAAGACTATTGACGATGCAATACTAATTGGAGAACAAGAAGGAGGATTATACAAATTGAAGGTCCATCTAGAACAAGCTTTGGTCCATGACACAGTAGATCCAAATGAACTTTGGCATAGAAGGCTTGCACATGTCCACTACAGATCACTACCACTTGCAAGCAAAGTTGTTGAAGGTATTCCAAAAATTCAAGCAAAACATGAAGGAGTCTGCAAAGGATGTGTGAAAGGAAAGAACACAAAGAAGACATTTCCAAGTAGAGAAAGCAAAGAAAAAGGAATCTTTGAAATCATCCACTCCGATGTATGTGGACCAATGTCATCAAGTTCTCTAAGTGGGTATGTATACTATGTTTCTTTTATTGATGTCATCAAGTTCTCTTAGTGGTCTGCTCCTGAAGTGCCAAGGAAAAATCACTAGGAAGGGAGAGATCATCAAATTCTTCATCCCCAAAAGAACAATTTAACCACCATGAATTTTCAATTATTGGTTGTGCTGGGGGGTATAAAATAATTCTTTGTGTGGACAACCCATTGGAAATAGTCATCTCTCCATCCCTACACCCTGTAAAAGCATTTGCAGTAGCTAACCATGGTCTTCCCAAGATAATGGGATGTCCTTTAGAAGGATCCTTTGATTCTACTACCATAAATTCAACAAGGTATTCCCATTAGGCTACCGATACAACAATGTCATCCCGGACTCCAACGGGTTTTACCGTAGTGTGGTCTGCTAGTTCTACGATGGAAGGAGTAGGTCGGAGGAATTGTCCTAACTGTAAAAATTCTAAAACTGCGGTGGTCATCATGTTAATAGTGGATCCTAAATTGATTAATGTATTCTCTATGGTGGTGGCATTTATAATTACAGTCACTATTGGGACACCTGAATCCGGGACTGACCTATCATACATTCAGACTTTTCTCCTATAACATGAATTGTAAGAGGGTCCTTTTGCTTCTTTCCTGGACGTTTAATACAAAGCTCTTTTATTACCTTACTATATATTGTTATATATTTAATAGCTTGTAATAGATGTATTTTAATACAAATGTTCTTTAATTCATTCAAAATGTTATACTTCAGATGAACTACAGGTCTTTCTATTACTAATATTTCTAGAAATGGAGGAATTATTTGCTCCTAAATAGTTTCTTGCAGAGGATGGGGTGTGTAATGTAACCTTTGGAATGTTCACATAATCAAAATAGCATTATTCACAGGTTCACTTGAATCTTCTTCTTCGTTTGGTTCCTGAATGATGACTGATGACTTGGGTTTATTATTCATAACTCTTCCCGGTCATTCTTGAATTTCATGTACAGGTATAGTCGAGATAAGGTATGAGGGAAGAGTTTGCAACTCAATGTTGTTAAGAGATTGATTTGGTTTATTATTAGGGTTAGTTATTGGCTGTGCAGGTAATAATGTTGGTCGAGGAAAATTTTCATTCTGAAAGTGATGAGGTTGTTGTGTGATAAAAGGAACTAGAGGTACAAATCTAGACGATATTTGCTAGAAATTTGTTTGATTCTGAGGATAAGGATGATTAGGTGCAGGGATAGGTTGTGACTAAGGATATGGTTTTCCTCTCCATCCTTGTGAAAAATAGTGCTGTTGTGGAAATTGAGGAGGAGGATACTGAGGTGGCCAATTCTGCCAGCTTGAATTGTTCCATTGCTGAGGTGGTTGATACAGAGGATAATAGAGTGGAGGTTGTGGTGGAAAGTTTGGATATGTTGGTTGGTCTCTAGGTTGCCAAGGAGATCTCCTAGATGTTTCAGCTACATCCCCATTCTTATAGATGGTTTGCAATCTAGGAAAGGATGGGAAATTATATGTTGGATTCTCTTATATACAGATGTGACATACGGAGATGTTGTTTAATGGAAATTCCCTTTGGGGATGTTTAGTTCTACATCTTGGACAAAAGATACTGATTGCTGCTCATTCTTCATCCTGCCTCTTCTTGGCTTGTAAAGAATCTTGTTGGGAACCCCTTGCTCCTAATATATCAGTCTTAAAATTATCCAATAGGTTTCCTAACTCTACTCTTGTAACTCCACTTGAACTAGGAACATTTCCTCTTATATTTCTACTAAAAGGATCTCAAATTTTTTTTGCAACTTTCCCCCTACTCCTAGAATAATTTTTACACATCTCACCAATCTGTGCAAACGTTTTATGAGAAATATTGCCAGCTGCCATGAGATTAAGACTTTCTAACAAGTCCTCGGAGATCCCCTTAAGGAAAAGTGTACGTATTGCATCTTCTCAGAGGTCATTATATTTAGACTTATGTAATGTATAAATGAACCTCTTGAGATAATCCTCCAAGCTCTCATCTTCAAGTTGTTGTATCTTGAATATATCATGTCGAGAGTCCTTAACTTTGCAGCATTCTTGATTTTTTCACAAAAAATAGGTTTTCATATCATCCCAAGTCCTGATAGTGGATTCTCCTAATCCCATGAACCATCTCATGGCAGAATCCTTGAGTGTAGCGGGAAAGAGTTTTAGTTTGTGAGCGGCTTGTAGATAATTGTAACTCCTAAAAAGGATATCGAACTCGAACAGGAATGTGTCTGGGTCCTCATTTATTTTTCCATAGAAAGTAGGTAAGGAGGAAGGAGGGATGTTTTTCATAGTTACATCCTACATTGTATCTAAGATAGGGAACCCAAAGGTAGCCTTAGTTAGATTTTCCCCTTCTCCTTATTCATTCCTAACTTCATCATGATCTTCGTTTTCTCCCCGTCTCTCCATATAAGCTAGATTATTAACCTAAATATACCTAGGAGACTCCTTTCGAGGTGATAATGGGGCATCCCAACATTCTTTTTTGAGAGAGATCTTCCTCTGATCAAATATGTTTTTATTGAATCCTAGAGGGATAGTATGTTCTACTGTAGAAGTTTCAATTTGCGAAATAATTGGATCTATTGAGGTTCCAAAGAGAGCTTTTACTTGAGCAGGATCAACAAAGTCAACAAAATTCAGATCTCCTACTAGTGAAAAAGTTGTGTTAATTGGATTCGAAACTAGTGGAGGGATACGGGTTTCTAATGGCTGATCCTCTTGAACTTCCTCAGGAACAGGGTCCTTGGGACCTTCTGCCTAGGTTCCTTCTCCTTCTATGGCTTCTCCAGTAAGATCTTATAAGGGAGTTTCTTTAGGTTTTAGGGTATAACTACTTCCTATAGGTGTCTTCCAATACCTTTCTCGTGAGTTAGTAGTTGGGGAATTACATCCCCTATGGTAGTTAGTAGAGACTTCAATAAATTTTCTGGTCTTGATAAATATAACTTGAGGATATCTAATTCTACTCATGAAATACTTTTAAACTAAAGAAAACCTATGCTACTACCGGTGTTGGATGTGGGGACACTTGTTATAACAGATGCCCAGGTTCTTACCTCTCGTCTTACCGCTACCCCGCTACCAACCTATTACTAAACTTCATAAAGAATTCTACTCTATCTTATAGAACAACTCCCCAGCAATGGCGCCAAAAGTGTTGGGCATTATTATGTCTAAATTAATCCACCTATTCTTTAATTATCAACCGAGGTTGGTAATCTTAGAGTTGACACAAAATATATGCGAAGGTAGAGGGTGTCGTGTAAATATCTTAAGAAACAAAAGATCGAAAGATCTTTCAAAATGAAAAACTAAGTCAAACTCCTAAAAATGCAATTATTAAAGTAATTAAACTGAGACAGAATAATAAGCTAAAAAAATGATAATAAACTTTAAACTGGAATACAATCAACAATTAACTATTCAAACAGAAAACTAGGGTACAAGGAAAACTTAACTTATAAGCAACTAGAAAACTTAATTAGAGAAGCAAGTAAAAAAATTAATAAGGAAAACTTGATAAAAGAAACAAGTATAAAACTTAATAAAAGAAATATTTTTAGGTTCTATCCTACAAGTTCTTTCAACAATAACACAACATAAAAGAGACAACCTAAAAACATACTAAGGAAAACACTAAATCTCACATGCAAACAAATAAATCAATTCAAAAGGAATAAACAAAAAACCGTACAATAATAAAACAAAATCAGAAACAAAACTTAAGAATAATTTAAACTTCGTTCAAAGTAAAAGAAGTAAGGAAAATGATAAAACTTTAATAAATGATTTAAAACAACTAAACTTTAACTCTAAGGTTAAACAAAACTAGCATCTAAATATGACAGTCAAAACATAATTTAGACATTCACAAAACTAAACTAAAAACAATCCTAAAACACATAAAAAACACTAAAAAACAAAACTAAGGGTTGAATGATAGACTGAAATGTGGGTCTGAAAGGGGTGGCTGAATAATAGACTGAGCAGGCTGTTCGAATGACAGTCTACATAGTTAAAATGGTAAAAACTAACCTAAATGAACTAATCTTCAGCTGAAGCCATGTAGATGTAATTCTAATGCATCGGAACAGTAAATAAACCTATTTAACAGCAAATTAACCTTAAAATAATTCATGAACAAAAGGAATCATTGCTTATTAAACTAATAAATAAACTGCAAATTAACTTGCATAAATTCAAAACAGGAAAGGAAATAAGATAATTGAATCTATTCTAAATTCATGAAAGAAACTTATTCTATATTCTTGAAAACAAAGACTAAAAGTAATCCTGCAAATGAAATAACTGGAAACAAAATGATTGAAAGATAGCTATGCATGCATATAACTAATTAACTTTGAAATAAAACTAAGTTAATGTATTACAGAAAACAAATAGAATAGCATTTACTATAATCTAATGGAAGGAAACTAGAAATTAAACGAGACTAGCTAAAACAGAAAAGAAACTAAGCTAAACAAAGAAAATGAACCTCTGGTTGATGAGGGGCCCTCTCAGGGGTGATTCCTGGCTAGCTTCTACTTAAACGAAATCTTCAACAACAATGCATACAACTCTTTATTTAGATGGTGGAACAGAAATACAATGTTCAAGAGTAAATCACAGCAAGAACTCTTCTCCTAACTCTGCTAACTGACTGATTTTCTAGCTAAATTTAGCTCTCTCACAGAGGCTTCTTTATATAATGATTTACAGTGATGAGAAATTCGACCCTTTAGTGGTTGAATACTCTCTAAATTTAGTCGACTATAATGGACATTTAATTAATCGCAGGCCAACGCATAAGCATCTCCCTTCTTCAGCGCAATTCTGGTTCTTTTCATTGGATAGCATACACACTGGTTCCTTCTCTAGCGCAGCAGGTCTTCAGATGTGGCACACAACTCCTTCTTCAATGCCACTATGGAATGGTGGCAAGCAAGGGAAGAGTACACAATGGGTCTTCTAGAACGTAGGTCATTATATTTTTTAAACACGCAGACAAGTGGTAGTTTGGCGTTAGGCAGAGGAGGCCATGAGCGATCCTTCGAGACTGAAGATGCTCCATCCTTTGAACACATGGTAAGTGAACAAATTGGTGTTGGGAGAAATCAATGCATTGACGATCCTTCTAGACTGATGATCATGCTATCACCTGGGCACGTGGACAACAAAATAGTTTGCAGACTATTCCAATTTTTTAATGCTTGAAATCGGTTATCAACAGCATGCCATCTAGTTAACGATATGGAAGGTGAGCTGTGTCGTGAGATGAAAAGTGTGTTGGATACATTGGGTGCATATCTAGGGAGAACGAAATGTCTATCTACTAGTGCACTTCAGGACTAGAGTATATAGCAACACATTTCCACATTTGGAAAACCACTAGCGAGTTTCACACAATGGGATGAATGACAAGGTGGACATGCTGTGCGAAAATCAGGCTGAATTCGTTTTGCATATTAACTTGGCCCAAAAATATTATAAAACCTACCAACAATTATACAAACCAATTAATACATCAAATGTGTTTTAATAATGTTATTTTTAATTAATAAAACCATAAAAATGATAATAATAAAATAATTTTATATAAACCTTAAAAACACTCATACCTAAGGTTGAATAATGATTTGCGTGACATTAAATATACAAAAGATAATAAAATATATGTTTAAATGAGTAATTTATCTGCCGAAAATGGTAACAAGTCTAGGATCAACAAAACTAGGGTCGCATAAAACTAGCTAATATGTGTGACTTAAAGGAATGAATTGTTTTTTGAAATGTCTTTCATCCATCGAATAGAAAGGTTTGACTCAACACACTCAAACCAACTAAAAAAATGCAATCCAGAACAAAAATATTAGAAAACAATAAAAAATACCCTAGCTTGGTAGATCTGAGGAAGTACTAGGTTACAAATCATTCCACTAATATACATAGTGGCAAGAATATAGAGAAAAATACTAAACAAAGTAGAAAATAACTCAAGTAAAGGTCAAAAACTGAAAAACAAGCACAACCAAAAAAGGATTATGCATCCATCCCCATCATGGTCACTAAAACTATAGTGTGTTTAGGCACACGCCTATGCCAAAAGGAACCTGCTAACGGTTGTGTAGACCTTAGAAACATTTCAAGGTGGAAAAGGAAAATAAATAGAACAAACTAACAAAACTAATGATCATGCAGTACATCAAAAAATCTAAACTAAAAACTTTTTTTGCATTCTTTAACATACAATACACATGCAAAGACATAATGTAAAGAATAAATATTTTGTTTCTTTTATATAAAAATCAGGTTTTACAAGGAGAAGAGTCACCTCAAAGAGTACAGTGGAAGGGACCCTTGCATCTATATGAGGTATGGTTTTTTTATCTCTTAGTAGTCTTGTGATAATTTGGCCACATGTCATGGTAGCAATATCCAACCGGTGAATAAAGAGAAAGGCAATGCCAACTCCAAGTTCAAGAACAATTAGGTAGAATCATAGCTTGATCTAAGTAATGGAGAATTGTATGTAATGGGGGACCTTGAGGGTTCTTTTATAGGAATACTATATGGATTTGTGGATAAGGATTGTGCTTTATTTTTTCATCATAAATCCTCTCCTCGATTTGGGCCATGTCAGAATATGTGCCCAAATTTCCTCCTTTTTTCTAGGATAAAATTAGAAACAACCAAAAATTATGTCGAGGAGAGGTCATTTTTTATAAAGAAACGTGTGACTTGGGTCACTTAGATTGAAGGCAAATGAGTGACATGGGTCACTCTTTTCCTAGTAATATGTGTGATCTATTTTTAAAGTTTCCCCTTTTGGTGTTTGACTTTGTTTTTTTTTATTTTATAATGTTTTCTCAAGGTCCAATAGGTGTATATGAGGTGGAATTTAAATGGAGCGATGACATATGTAGAAGGTTGGGATGATGACATGGTAGGTGGAAAAATTTGGTGGTTAACACTAGAATATCATTCATTTTCCTTAATCTCTTGTATCCTCTACTCATTTAGAAATTTATGTGTAGTTAGAGAAACATTCTCTTTCCTCATAAAATTGGGCTCTTTTGTTATCTTTTTTTTCTTCAATCAATTCATTAGTGATTGGGAAATGTCGAGTCACTTGGGATAGTTATAGTTCTTTTATTATTTTTTCTTTCTCATCCAATAAGGGAATAACTTATGTTTCATTTTTTGTTCCTTTTCCTATATTTACCATTATATTTTGCAATTTGTTCTTCTCCTTCTCCAAATTGGTTACCCTAGCTTGCAAAAATTGGTTCTTTACTTGCATGGATTCATCCTTCCTCTTGTATTTGATCAAGGTACATGATACATGAATATACTTTTTGTACATGATGCTACTCAAACCTTGATCCTTTACTACATTGTCTTATGGTGGTAGGTAAATTATGTTTAGAGTCACCTAGGTCTTCCAGTCATGTGGATGCATATCTTTATAATATTTTTCTACTAGGGGACTTAGGGAATTTACCATGAATTTATTGGTCCCAATGTCACACCATGGAATCACCATTGTTCTATCTTAGGACTACAACATATTAGTATTGTGAAATACTTCTTGTAGATGATCTCTCCTTTGTTTTTCTTTCTCTAAAATCTCTAGAGGATTATTAAATATAATTGAATGAGTTATACTTTCCGAAGAAATATGTTGGTTTATTTCTAATACTATGGAAGTGGATCATGTGCCAAAATTACCTTCTATGACCATTGTAGAAGGAGTATTATTAGAATTAATAAAATGAAAAAGAAATAGGACAAAATTCACCTCCTTCTTGTGGTTGTTCTTCTTGTTGGTAGAAGCTCTGTTGGAGGTCTAGAAAGGGAATAAACTTTTATAGTTCACCTTATTCAAATAGATATGTATCTGATTGATCTAACATATATTTCTTTTTTTTTCCTCTTGAATATTATATCCTTCTATCTCATATGATTTCCTTTTCTTGACCCTTGGGGATTCAGTGAATTCCTCCAACCATGGTTGATCGGGATCCTTGATTTCTTTGTGTTGTGTCTTATCCATGCCTTGGGGCTTGTTTTTTGTTGATTCATCTGGTATAACCTCTTTGATTAGGTTTTCTTCCCTTACCATTTATTGACTTGTAATATAAACTTGGGCCATGGGTGGTATGTCTTGCTCTGTAACTTTTTTAAGTACAAATTCTTTCAACATCTCCTATGACATTGGTGTTGTATCTTCTCTGGGTTTTCCTATAATCATATAATAAAGATCCTTTATTTCCTTTTCCTGCTCAAATCCTAGAGGTAGCTCAAGAGTAGGGACTCTCATCTCCATAAATTCTTCTTGTATTGTTTCAAGAGGAATTTGTTGAAATGTTTCTTGAATCACTTTTCCCTTAATTTTGGAAGTGGTGATATCAACTCCTAGCCTGATATTGTGGGGTCATTTATCAATATGGATGAATTCCTTGCTTCCTTTTTCATTTATCTTGATCCCTTGTGTTGGATCATAGCCCATTGGTTGCATTATAGGAATTGATTTTTTATAGGGAACTACCTCTTTGAAACGAGGAGGGATGTGTATTTCAGGTAATATATACTCTTCCACCTCACCATCTTTCTTGATTTCTGACATAATTGCTACCTATCCCATTTTTTCCTAAGGAATTGGTCTCATTATAGGAGTATCGTCATCATCATCATTATGTATCTCATCATATAACTTGCCAAAATCTATAACTTTAGAGATGATAAGTAAAGGGAATGGATTTTTTCCCAAGATACTTGCACATCCTCCACCATGATCATCTCATGTGTCTTCTATTGTGATATTAAATACCATTATCATATCTATGTTGTGTAGGATATACAAAATCCATGTCTTCTTAGTTACCACTACCCCATTTGGTATATAAAAGGTAAAATAAGGTGGGGCATATAATGGAGTAGGAGTAGGCTTAGAGAATGCTTGGACTATCACTTTAATAAGTTCTTCCTCCCGGTTAATTTTCCTCTCAACTTCCTAAAATGTATATTTATTGGCCATTTTTCAATGTATGGATTTGGTTCATGGTGTTGGGGGTTGGGAAGTCTCCTCCCATTCTATTGAACATTTAGAAAAAGAGGGTCATATCTCCATTCTATGGCAAGTTTAGATTCAATCCCTTCAAAATGTACACTCGGTTCTCTGGTACCCCTCCTATATCTTATGGTATACCCACCCATGGCTATAGGGAACTCATCCCTTCATGTATTCTTTGATTTGACAAAATGGAGGGTATCTACTTCCAACATCTACCTTACATACTTTAGAAAAAAATGTTATAAGGGTGAGAATTTTGAGTAGATTTGTGGAGTATATTTGGTGCCATAAAGTCTAATAATTGTATATTTGATGCCAAATACCAATCAGCCCTCTTGAATACCTCTCCAAGATGAAATGGGGCCTAATATCCATAGGAATGTGCTCTGTTTATTTCCATATTATCAAAGTAAAATATGTGTACATAAAGTTAGACACAAAATGAGACTAGGTGACCCCTTCTTTGTTCCCCTTCTTGATCCATGGGATCCAATCATGTACCCTATTGACAATGTCTCCGTTAGTTTTATGAACACCCAGGGTCTAAAAATACTGGGATTGATTGAAATTCAAGAGTTATAAGAGGTAGGAATAATATCTATATATACATCTGTTGTTGGACTCTACTAATCGTGCCTCCATTCCTATAGCTATGGATTCTAGATATTTACTGGGGATCAATGTGATGGTTATATGCATCGACAATAGTGACCATTCCTTCATTGATGTCCTTGTCTAATTCCATTCCCAATATTATAGTGAAGGCACAAATGATCTCTCGATTCCAAGAAGAGAATTTCTTCCAAATCCAACGAGAGGGGGTGGGGGGGTTCTTCTTGACCCTGATTGTATTTGAGTTGATAAAACATATAATCTCTATGACGTTTCTTCATCTTCCTATATGCAACTTGAGCCTCGAGGAATATCACTTCACCCTTTGAGGAGGTTCCAATCATTTAGGAAATAGATATCTAGAGATGTAAAACAAGATTGTTTGACTGTCATCAATGGTGACTGCCAATATCACTGGGTTAAAATTCTTGCCACATAATTGAACAAATCAGGGAAAGGAAAAAAATTAGGAACCAAGTATTGAGTTATCCCATATGCTCAAAATTTACGGGTGTATTTTGGAGAGAATAACTTGTTGAGGGAAGACCCTATGATCTATTGAGATAATTGTTGTCTGGCTTTAGGTGTGGCCACAGTAGCCCATAAATATACAAAGAAGAGATCTTGATGGGATGAGACATAGCTAGGGATATACCTAATGGATGTAGCCTAAGATGTGGAGATTTCAAACACGTTATTGTGAACTTAAATAATAATAAATAATATTATCTAAGAATAAATAATAGGATAATTAATTAACAAAGATTAATAAGTAAATAATTATAGTTATTTATGAATGGGCATGAATTATAATGGTAATGTATTTTGAAGGGTCTCCATAAGGGTTTATATATGAGATATATTGTAAACATTTTCATCATCTTATCTATTTCATTCATTCAATAATTATATATATATATATTGCATTTATAAAAAAAACACAGTGGTTTATTTCTGACATTAGTATCATAGCAAAGTTACTATTTTTTACCAACTCGGTAAAAAAAAAAACCAGAACTCAATGAGAAAAATTTTACCCTCGTTAAATTTTTTTACCAAACGAGTAATTTTTTTTTACGAGCCTATTAAGAAAACTTTACCAACAAGGTAAAAAAACATCCAACACAAAGATTTTTTTTTAATTACCAACCCAATATTCACCTCACTTATGTTATTTTTTCTAGATATTATTATCTTAATTAGGATATTTGTATGGAATAATAACAAGTACAACTAGATGCATAAGATATTACAGATACACAATACACAAATATTTTCACCGGGGAAACAATAAAGGAGAAAACCTCGCAAATTTCTTCAGAATAGTATAGTCAGAAAGACTCTGTCATAAGAGGATCAATCCCAGTAATAAGAAGTATTCAACAACTATATTTCTCTCCTACCTTGTCTCTCTCTCTCAAGTGAACTTGAGTGAGTGTGAAGTGTGTATAAATGAGGGAGGGTGCATCCCTATTTATACTAATAAAGTGACTGACCTTTTACATGACTAGGCTGACCTGTTTCACTAACAAGGCCGACTTCTCATAGAGATAATCCAAATACACATTACATGATGTCACACTGGGGACTATTTCCCCGACTTACAATAGAGGTTGTACCTCAAGGAATATATACAATAAAGACATCTCGGGAGGAGGAAAACACATCTCCAATGAGGGTAAAACAACATACAATGATAATATACATCAAAATATATTCCTAAGTTACAAATACATAAGAACTCCATCTTAACTAGAAAGGTATTCTCTCTCTTACGTAGTCATCAACACATCAGGTCAACTCTTCATTGTGGAGTCATCATCACAGAGTCATAGAGTCAACATCATAGTTGTTTCCATCATCATCTTCTTATCAATCATCAAATGGTACTATATGTCATAGAAAATTTCTACAGAGCCAACCCTTTTTCATGCTCATTGTATGCCTAGTCCTCATCCAAGTATTCATTACATCTTTGAGCAATCCATCTCGTAGGAACTTTCCAGGACCTTCTTTACATTTCCACGAGAATAACCTGCATCTTCTACCTTTATCTGATCATATCTAGATCATCTCATTTGTCCTACATAAAACAAAACAGAGCACACAGAGCATCAATGGTCAACCTGTGTTCTATTAGTAAAGGAGAACTACCTAGGTGCACCTCATGTGCTTCATGACCTAATCATCTCAACATAGGAACACACACATATATAGATATATATGTAAGGACTAATTACGACCAAAAAACCTGCTATATCATGACTTTTATGTTCTATGTCAACCTCAAGGACTTATTACATATGAACAACATGCATCCAATATCTTTTCTGTTTAGATAACCTTCGGGGTGTATTACATCTGAGAAACCTGTGTACCACGCCAGGTCTCCTTTTACACTCGGAAAACCCACGGGACTTATTACATTCGAGTAACCTACATACCATGCCAGGGCTCATATTTACACTCAAATAACCTATCTTAAGACTGATTACATCCAAGGATAACCTATGAGCTTCGTTAGGACTGATTACATCTGAGGAGAACCTACAAGACTGATTACTTTCGAGCATCCTTCTTCACCAGGATTTTTCCCGCTCGGACAACCTGTCTCATTTCCCATGTGAGATATTATGCATCCACTATTTCTAGCATAGAATCATATTAGGACTGATTACATCCAAGGACAACCTACAAAACTAATTACGTCTAAGAAACCTAGATTTTATGCTCAGACAACCTATCTCTCTAGCTATGCTAGAACACATCACTCCCTCTTCCAAGGGATCTTGATCTAGATCACACCAAGTCTTTCTCTGAAGTACTAGAAGTTCACTCTCACTAGAGGCTTGGTCAATACATCAGTTATCTACTCGTTGTTTTCCATGTACTTGAGCTTCACTACTCCTCTCTACACCATACCCCGATATAGTGGAACTTGATCTCAATGTGCTTCGACTTGTCATGGAACACAAGGTTTTCTGACATATTCACGCAACTCTGATTTTTGCAGAAGATACAAGTCAAATCCAACTAAATATCAAATAAGTCAGACAGTAGATTTCATATCCACACTTCCTCACAACTAGTTGAGCAAGAGGAAACATACTCTACCTCAGTTGCACTCATTTCCATGCATGGTTGCTTCCTGTTGAACCCGAAGATCATGCTAGATCCCAAACTGAAGGAGAAACTTGAGGTGCTCTTCATGTCAGTGGCGGTAACTGCTCAATCTGAATCAACATAGCCATGTAGGTTAATCTTCTGATTCACATCATATTTCAGCCCATGATCCACTGTATTTTTTAGGTACCTCAATACATTCTTTGCAGCTATCATGTGAACATGTCTCAGATCCATCAAGAACTGGATCAGGGTGTTCACCGCAAAGCATATGTTTGGCCTCATATTCGTTAGGTACATCAATGAGGAAATAATTTAACGATACATCATGAATAAACCATATTATATGAAGCATCACTCAAAATATTTAAGTTAGATTCCATAGGTGTGGCTATTTCCTTGCATTCCAAGATTCTGAATTTCTTCAGAATATTCACTGCATACTTTCCTTAACCAAGGAATATCCCAACTGCACTCTTCCACACCTACATGACTAATAAGTAGTGCATCATACCTAGGTATTTCATCTTGAACTCTGTAGAAAGTCTCCTCCTTTCATATTTAATGAGTTCCTCTTCACCTGTCAAAAACAAGTCATCGACATATAGCAGGAGCATCACTGGTATTTTGTCTTCAACCTTGAAGTAAAGGTTGGAATCCTCTTTACTCTTGGTAAATCCTAGACTCCTTAGGAAGCTATTGATGCTATCGTACCATGTCCTTGGATATTTTTTCAATCCATACAAATACTTATTCAATTTTCACACATGGTTATTCTTGTCATGTGTCTAAATTCCTAGTGGTTTTTACATGTACACTTCCTCCTCGACTACACCATTGAAGAAAGTTGTCTTGGAATCCATCTGGTGTATTTTCCATTTCATAATTGTTGCCAATGAAATTATGGTCCTAATTTAAATGTACCTCACCATGGGTTTAAATTTCTCTTCATGGTCTATGCCTTCTTTCTATGAGAAGCCTCGTGCTACGAACCTTGCCTTGTATTTCTTGATGCTGCCATCTGCAACATGCTTGATATTATAGATCCACTTCACAGTCATGACAGACTTCTTTTCTAATATCATAACTATCTCCCATACATCACTATCGATTATCGATTGATACTCCTCGATAATAGCATCCCATTAGATCATTATACCACCTTAGTACCTTGGTCACACACCTAAGACAAATTTTCATTTGTTTTATACTTATGTTATATGGTCCAAAACTAGGTTGTGTTGGTCAAGCAAGGTCCTTTTGGTGTTTTGGACTCATTAATGAGCCCATGCACCCATATTTGATCATTCTTTTTACACATGCACCCTCATTTATGGCCTTTTAGTTCTTGGGGTGCTCCCACTCCATAAAACGAGGAAATTGGTTGACCAGAGGTGCCCATGCACGGTATTTGGTTGTTGTTGGCTCTTTTGGACCATTTATTACTGCCTAGAGCCACTCCCACTCACACATGCACTCTGCCACACCTACCCTACCTTCATTTATGTACTAGCATTCTCCATCCATCTTCCCATAGGAATTCGTGACCAGTTGGGGTGGTTAGGGAGCTCATTGGTCCACTTAGGGGGGTTTTGAGGTCCAATACAATTGTGCCACATGTATGCATCCAATTTTCCTCCGAAGGATAACAATTTTTTCCTATTGTATAATAATTATGTTCCAATAATATTTACATACTCGAGAGTGATAATAAACTCAGCTATTGGATCCATTCCTATGTGTTAATTTTTCTCTTTTCATTGTTTTCTGTATAATTTGTGAATATCTTGAGTTGTGAGGATTCCTTTAGCTCATATATATTGTTGTGAATCATATTTTCACATGTTATCAGATATATTTGGAGCTGCAAATCAAATCCAGAGTGTTTTATTTGAAATATACGGTTTATTCCATAAAAAATGGAGTGTTTACATTGCAGGTAGTTCCAACGTTTTTGTCACTCAGTGTGCAAGTAAAAATGGAGCAGAATCATGTATTGCTTATCCCATTCAACTATTTTGAATGGAATTCCAAAATGGTGATCTAGCTAAGGTCTAAATTCCTTTATAGAGTCACCATGGGGACTGAGAACGAACCTAACTCTGTTGTGGAAAAATCGAACTAATTCAACAGATTAGATGAGGCATTCGGTATTCTTTGTCTCAGGTGCTCCAGGAATCTTCTCTCCTATGTAGACAATATTACTACACCCAATGAAGTCTGGATCAAGCTCAAGTTATTTTTTGGGAAGAATGATGAGATGAGAGGACACCAACTCAAAAATGAGTTGATCTCATTGAGCCCAACTCACTTTGAGACGATCCAGGATTTCTTCACAAAGTTCAAATAGTTGATCCTTCAACGAAAATAATGTGGAATTGAAAAGAAGGAGGAGAATCTGATATTTTCCATTATTTCGAAGCTAGGCCTTGAGTACTTAGCATTTGTCTCCACATTCCACTCAGGCAAGCTGACAGATTGAAATTGAAGAATTCCTTCACTAAAAGAATTCATGGAGTCTTTGATTCAAGAACAAGACAATTTGGTGAAAATGGGTCCCATCAAATCCACCAAGGATCATTCCCTTGCTTCAAGAGTTTCTCTTCAATCCAAAGGCAACAAGAAAGCAAAATATTTGAAGCAACAAGAGAAGAAGAAGCACTACAAGCCCAAATCTTCAGATGGGGGTTCGAATCATAACAAGGACAAAGAGAAGAATAAGAAAGAAAAGAAAAAATGCACTTATTGTCACAAAGGTTGGAATCCAGAGAGTGCATGCATGAAGAAAACCATTGACATGATGGTGAAACTCCTTGAGAAGAACAACATACCATTGCCAGAAATCTCAAGGAAGAAAGAGGGAGGTTCAAGCTCAAAGAACAAGGATAGATGCCATGCTTTGGTTTTTGTGTCTTCAGGATATTCATCCTCTATCATATATTCAAGATCCTCAAGGAACATGGATTCCATGCAAGATTCCTTCTCATCCATACATCCTTGCAATGGTCCATCTATTCTCATGGGTTATGACTCAAAGATTCAAGGCAAAGGGATTGGAAGGATTGATCTAGAAGATGGGTACTTAAATAATGTGTTGTATGTGCTTTATATTACAATGAACCTACTCTTTGTATATAAAATTACACACACACAGGTACAGCCAAGAGAGTAAAATTTACTCAAGGTGATGTGGAGATATCAGAAATCTCTACAGGTCAAGTTGTTGTAGTGGGTTTTGTTGACCATGATTCGAGGATGTATAAGTTCTCTCACTTACTCCTTTAGTCCCAAGGGAATGTACTCATGTCACAAGCCAATGAGACCATACATTTGTGGCATGATAAGTATGGACACCTCAAATAAAGGTACCTCCAAACACTAAGCAAGGATAGCATGGTTGAAGGGCTTCCTACCATCAAGTTTTCCAAAGGCACTTGCAAAGGGTGCATAGTGAGGAAACATGTTGAACGCAAATATAACAAAGGGAAGGAAAGGATGGTTGTCCAAGTCATTTATTTGATCCATTAATATCTTATAGGGCCTCTTCCCATACCCTCATATTGGAATTCATGGTATGTTTTGACTTTCATAAATGATTTCTCAAGGTTCTGTTGGGTGTATTTCTCAAACAAAAATCAGAAGTCTTTGATACTTTCAAAGTGTTCAAGGCTTTAGTTGAGAACACAAGTGGGAATAAAATTAAGGTTCTTCTGAATGAAAATGGTAAGGATTATGTAAAAAATTACTTATAGCATCTATGTCATGAAAGTGGCATTCAGATGTAGCATTGTGTTCCTTTCACACCAGAACAAAATGGTGTTGTAAAGCGCAAGAATAGAGCTCTGAAAGAGATGGCAACATGCATGATGGAGGAAAAGGATTTGTCACATAATATATGGGATGAAAACATGAATTGTGATTCATATGTTTAGAACAGATCTACACACAAATAATTTTAAGGAAAAACTCCATTTGAGGCTTGGAGTGGTCATAATCCCAATGTTTCTCATTTCAGGGTTTTTGGCTCAAAAGCTTGGGCTAGAATTCCTCCTAAGAAGAGAAATGACTTGCAACCTGAAAGAAAGGAGTCCATTATGATTTTATATGCTGAATATTCAAAGTGATACAATATATTTGATCCCTTGTCTCATAAAACATTCATTGAAAGGAGTGTACAGTTCGAAGAAGAGCCCATGCAGGAGATTGAACTAGTCAAGGGGGAATGCTCACATCCTCCACTCAATGATGATGTAAGTGATGATAATTTGTCTGATTTTTATGATTCTGATGATTATGGTGATTATTATGAAATTAATTCATATAATTAATCACCCATAAGGCCAAATTGGGCTGAAAAAACCATACAAGCAGCCGGTGATCTTGTTGGAGATCCAATAAACTCTAGGAAGACTAGATCTCAATTTCACAATGATTTCTCTATTTGTAAATTGAATATTTAAGAGAGATGATTTATGATGGTTATATATTATCCTCTTATATATCAATAAGAATCACTTTACCTAATTTTGAAAATAACCATGGAAGAAGAGTTCAAGTCTTTGCAAGACAATGAAACTTGGGAGTTGGTTCCTCTACCTTCCAAGAGCAAACTAGTGCAACGTAAGTGGGTATATAGGACCAAAGTGTCTGAATATGGTTCAGATATAAATTAAAAGGATAGGTTATTTTCCAAATTATTTTATCAAATCCAAGGAGTGGACTATACAAAGACATTCACACTGGTTGCAAAGATGGAATCAATCAAGCTAGTTTTGGCCATTATTGCATCTAAGTGATGGGAGGTTCACTACATGGATGTTAAGAATGATTTTATTCATGGTGATATTGATGAGGATATTTGTATGAAGCATCCTAATTTTTTAATTCATGATCCTTCACTTCTATGTAGGTTGAAGAAGTCTCTCTATGGCCTCAAGAAAGCCCCTAGGGCTTGGTATGCCAAGATGGACAACTTCCTTCTTTCACTAGAATTTGGGCAATGAAAATATGATCCTATTGTAGATTTTAAGCATGTTAGTGATTTATTTCAGGTAATATTGTTGTATGTTGATGATATTTTTATCACATGGAGTTGCATTGATGATATAGGTTCAATAAAGTCCTCTTTGCATAGTGAGTATTTTATGACTGACCTTGGATTGTTGAAACTATTTCTTGGTTTAAAGATTGAGAAATATAGACCACAGATCAAGGTCAAAAAATAAAAGTATGTTATATACCTATTATTTAATTTAAATATATCTTAATTTAAGGCAACCAAGTTCCCATTCCTTTCAGGAGTGAAACTAGGTGAATTTGTTTCATCTCCATTGGTGGACAACACATTGTATATGCAACTAGTTGGGAGCTTGTTGTATCTCACACACTCTCACCTTATTTATACTATGCAGTAGATGTTGTTTCAAAATATATGCAGGAGCCTCATGAGAACCATTGGAATTATTCAAAAAGGATCTTGCATTATCTGCAAGGAACCAAACACTTCAGGGTACACTATGCTTCTAGTTCTCCACTAAAACTAGTTAGATTTACTGATAGTGGTTGGGATGGAGATTCCTTGAAATGAATTAATGATTTCACATGGTCTCATGTTCTGTTAAAGTAAGAAACAACACACTATATACCTTTCATCAGCTGAGGTTGAGTACAAAGGAGCAATGAACGCAACTACACAATGTGTGTGGTTGCAAGGTATTCTTGGAGAACTTGGTTTAGCATTTGATTCACCCACAGTAACTTGGTGTGATAATAAAATTGAAATAAATATTTATACTGCTACAGTATAGAGACAAAGGACTAAGAACATATAGATACAAATGCACTACATCAGGAGCTTGGTGCATGAGCAGGTGATATCATTACAATATTTCCCATCTGTAGAGAAAACTGCTCACATCTTCACCCAGAAATTCACAAAAAAGACATCCACCTATATGAGGTCACTCCTTTGAGTGGGTGAGACATAGTTATTACTGATATTCACTATTATATTTATCTCCATGTCCATTTTTTAGGGGATGTTTTGTTCCCATGAGGTTTTCCTCCTTACCTTGGTTATATATCCAAATAAATTGGTGTAAGAGGTGACTTGAGCCTTAGTTGCCAATGCAACAATATTGTGATGTATTTACACTAATTTAGGCTTAAGGGGGGTGTTAGATAAATGTAATACCTTATTACAATGTTCATACACCTAAGACACATTTTCATTTGTTTTATACTTACGCTATATGGTACAAAACTAGGTTGTGTTGGTCAAGCAAGGTCCTTTTGGTGTTTTGGACTCATTAATGCACCCAAGAACCCACAATTGATCATTTTGGTTACACATGTGCCCTCATTCATGAATTTTTAGTCCTTTTTGTGCTCCCACTCCATAAAACATGGAAACTAGTTGACCAAAGGCACCCATGTATGGTATTTCGGTGTTTTTGGCTCTTTTGTACCATTTATGGCTACCTAGAGCCACTCCCACATACCCCTGCACTCCAGCATGCCTCACCTACCTTTTTTTATATCCTATAATTCTACATCCATGTTCCCACATAATTCATGACCATTTGAGGTGGTTAGGGAGCTCATTGATCCACCTATGGGGGTTTTGAGGTCCAATCTAAGCCTGTCACATGTATGCATCCAATTTGCCTCCAAAGGATAATGATTTTATCCTATTTTATGTTAATGATATTTCAGGCATATTTACATACTTGACAGTGATAATAAACTAAGTTATTGGCACTATTCCTATGTGTTAATTTTTCTCTTTTCACTATTTTTCTACATAATTTGTGAATATATTGATATGTGAGGATTCCTTTATTTCCTAGATCATGGTGTGAATCATATTTTCACACATACTTCCATTATTTATTTTATGCATCCTATTCATAGGTTGAAGGTTATATGTCAATGATGTCACATAGGAGGGCCACATATCTATTGTAGGGATTTGTTCTTTTTCTATCTCTATATATTCCTTCTATAGAACCATACCTTTTTTATTCTCGTATGAGATCTCGTTCCCATGATGGTTTCCTCTTGTGGGATTCCTTATCAATGATTGTCTCTACCAGCTCTTGTGGTTTTTCCATGTCATGATCTTCATGGTCTTCTGGAATTGCTTCTCTAATTTCCATATCTAGAGCTCTCATATCTTCAGGTTCCTCGACCTCTTGAATACATGTCCTCCTAGATTTGAAGTATGTTGATTCTTCATCAGATGCTACATCTCTACTGATGTCTATTTTCTTGAATCCTAGGAAGTATATTCAGTAGGCCTTTGATGTATCACTGTATCCTACGAATATACCATTCTTCCAAGAAGGATTGAGCTTCGTCATTTTCTCCTTTAGGATATGTATGTACACTGGGAATCCAAATATTCTTAGATGGTTGACTTCTGGTTTCTCTCTTGATAAATCATCTTCAGGAGTCTTGTTTTCAAGTAATCTATGAGGAGTACGGTTTTGTACATACACAGTTGTCCTTTCTACCTCCACCCAAAGGTGCATAGGAATATCCTGGTCATGCATCATTGCTTTTGTTGCTTCCATGATGGTTCAGTTCTTTCATTCTGTAACCCCATTGTTCTGAGTATTATATGGAGTACTCAACTCCCTCTTAATATTGGACTCTCTGTAGAGTTCCTTGAATTATTTCGAGGTGAATTCTCTGCCATTATATGATCGTAGAGTCTTAATTTTCCTATCAGTTTGATTCTCTATCAAGGCTTTAGATTCCTTGAAATTACTGAAAAAATCATTTTTCCCTTTCAAGAAATATATCCAATTCTTACATGAGAAATCATCTATAAAGTAAACATAGTACACATACCCGCTTAATGAGCTAGAAGAAATGGGTCCACATACATTCGAGTGTACTGTCTCTAGTATTCCTTTGGCCTTTCTCTCACTACTAGTAAATGTCTTGTTTGCATTCTTTCCTTGTCCACATCCTTTGAAAATGCATTCATGCTTTTTCTGGATCTCTGGAATTCTAGAGACTTCTTTTCTTGCCATCGGTAGTGCTTTGTAGTGCACATGTGCAAGCCTTTTTTTCCATAGTTCACTTGGTTCAATTGACTCATGAAACAATGCTTGTTTAGGCTTTCCCTTTAGCTTTTACAAGCCTCCATATTCTTCTCCAATCACTATTTCATCCTCTATTTTCTTCCCTCTGGGTCACATTAGAACATGGCCATTGACAAATGAAACTCTAATTCCCTTTGCATCTAGTGTGGAGATGCAAAGAATACACTTATTCAATCCTAGAACATATAGCACATCCTTCCTCTTTAAGGATTTCCTAGAGTCACTCCCTTTTATGGGGTATTGGTAATAATCCCCAAGTTTCATCTTGTGAGGTGACTCATGTTCATACATATCAACGAATAATTTCTTGTATCTCGTCATGTGTTTAGAAGCTCCACTATCCACAAGCCAAACATTTCTTTCATGTGAGATAGTGTCAGTAACTGCTAAGATTAACACATACTATTCATATGAATCATCCTTCTCTCTTATGAATCTTTTGCTTATTGGTTTATCATCTTCAGCAACATGAGCATGGTATCTCCTTTTCCTGATGTGACAATCTCTTGCAACGTGTCCCTTTTCATCACAAGTATAGCATCAAACATTTGAAGGATCTACCTTGGTCTTCTTTTGTTTCTTGTCCTTCTTCTTGTTGTGACGAAAGTTCTCCTTCTTCTCCTTCTTCTTGAAGTTCTTCCTGGAGTGAACTATGAGAAATTGATATTCAGTTGCTCCCATCTTCTTTTATCTTGTCATGAGTCGAGATTCTTTTCATGCACATTCTTCTCAGAGTCTATTGAAAGATACCAGCCTCCTTCTTAAACAAATTACTTGAACGAATGAGTCCCATGATCTAGGGATTCCATTCAAGGTAGTCATTACAATTTATCCTTCTTTGACATTCTCTTTAACTGCTTCAAGTTGTTCTTTGATTTGAGAATACCTTTTGAAGTAAGACTGTAAAGTATTAGAGTTCTGTATCTTCACATTTTTCAACTATTTCCTCAAATTCATCTTATGGTTGAAGTTATTTCCTTCGAATATCTTTGTCAAAGCATCATATACTTCCTTCGGTGTTTCGAATGAAGACACATGGGGGATGAGGTGATCCTTAATAGAATCTGCAATGATTCTCTTGTCCTTAGCCATGATTATCTTATCATCATCCATACACTCATCTCCCTCTAGTTCTGAAACCTCCTCACTAATGTACTTATCCAAATCATTTTCTTCAAGGATCAGGGAGATTATGTACTTCATGATGATAGGAAGTTATCATCCCCTCCAAAATTTTCCTCAATCTGAGTATCATGAATCATATTTTCAAATGAGAACCTCAATGGAAATAGAAAATATTTAGATCTTACCGATTTGAGGTGTCTGATCTAGTTCTAGAGCTCGATGACCTAGGGTTTGTTAGAGAAACCCTAATTTTCCAAACTTGGATTTTGGGAGTTTTGTTTGCACAAAAAGATGTGCCTTGAGGTGAGTTGCTCGATAGGGTCACTTTTTGAAGACTAAGATGGGAATCCTCTGAAACTTAATGCCCTAGTTTCTCCTGGCACTAGTGACAATGTAAAAAATGGAACTTCTTCAAATCTGAAATTCCTTCCACCAAAAGATGTGCCCTACTGAGGGGATTTATCCTAGCCCTATTTTCTTGATGATCTTTAGAGAGAACACCTTGAACTAGGAATCCTTAGCTTTTGCAGCTGCATGGTTCTTTCTTTCAGAGAGACTCTAAAACCATGTTAGTTTTTATAGATCTTATTAGCTTAATTAGTATATTTTTTCTTAAATAAAAAAAGTACAACTAGATGCATAAGATATAACAGATGCACAAGGCACAAATATTTTCACTAGGGAAACCATAAAGGAGAAAAACCTACAAACTTCCTCAGAATATTACATTCACAAATACTGTGTCACAAGATGATCAATCCCAATAATAAGAAGTATTAAGAATATATCTATCTCTCCTCTCTTCTCTCTCTCTCTCTCTCTCTCTCTCTCTCTCTCTCTCATGTGAACTTGAGTGAGTGTGAGGTGTGTATAAATGAGGGAGGGATCCTCCCTATATATACTAATCAAGTGACTAGAATTTTACATGACTCGGTCAACCTGTTTCACTAACAGGGTCGAATTCTCCTAGAGAGACTCCAAATACATATTACATGATGTCACACTAGGGACTATTTCCCCGACTTACAATGGAGGTTGTACCTCAAGGTCTAGACACAATAAAGACATCCTACAAGGAGGCAAACACATCTCCAATGGGGGTACAATAACATACAATGATAATATACATAAGAATATCTTCTGAAGTTACAAATACATCAACAAATTATAGACCAAAATTGCATATAAGTACACACAGCCAGTCACCAGAAGCATGATGGACCTGAAGAACCAGATCAAACATTTGGAAAAGGAAGTCAACACCCTCAAAGACATCATCACCGAAAACCAACAAGACCATTATGGGATTTTTTAGGTAAAAAAATGAGCCACAAAACGAAATTGTACCATCAAAATTTACTATATAAGAAATAATGGGATCTAAGATGATGATGTCAACCATGGGGTAAAATTTCTAAAAAAAATGGAGGGAAAAAACAAAATACTACTTTTTCTTATTGTATTTTCGACATATCTCCTTATCGGTTTACCCAAATTTCAAGCTTGGGAACTCATTGGATGTGGAATTCAAATATGCATCAAATACATACCCACATTGCACACTTTTGAGACACCCACAACACAAAAAACAAAAAAATCAATAAAAAAATGTATTTTAGGTATTAAATTATACTTTTATTGAATTTCTTGTTTTGCATGGTGTAGGTGCCTCAAACGTATGCCATGTGGATATGAATTGGATGTGAAATTAATTTCTTCATCCAACGAGTTCTCAAACTTGAAATTTGGGTAAATAGATGAGGAGATATCTCAAAAATACGATAAGAAAAATAAGTTTTTATTTTTCTCCTCCAAAATTCAGAACTCTTATTTGATTATTTCACTTAGAAGGCCCATTTTAGAACTAAAATATGAATATAAACATCACGTTGCTCACTATATATGGATATATTGTTCTTCATTGCATTATCTCTCACCACACTAGTATTTCGGTTATCTAGAAAGAAATTACTTGAAACTTACCTGGGAGGCCTTAAACCACGTGTCCAAAAGGAATTAAAAATGAATGATGTTACAACCATGGAAGTAGAAATTTGTAATTAAAAGGTAGCAGAAGATAAACTAGAAGGGATATCCAAATCAAGATTTGGCAAGGGTCATTTACAACAAAAAGAGATGCAATGCAAATATTGTGGAGATAATTGGTTACCGAGACATGAGTGTAACAATTCCAAATCATACAGATATCAAGACAAAAAAGAATCCACATCCATTATCTTATTCGACAATGAAAAAAACAAAAAACAAAAAAAACACTTGTTAATGTGCCAAAAAATGGGTCCAAGGTCATCACTATATATCCAATCATGCATTTCACTGAAAAATTATATATGGGAAGGAGTATAGGTTTCTATCGAAGAAGATACATCTAATTCTAATTTCAATATAGCACATCCTAGGAATCAATAGCAATAAACACATGCATCCAACAAACTTATAAACAAAAAGGCTCAGTGATACATAATAAAGTTTCAACCCAAAGGGAAGAAACTTAGTTACTCATACGATAATATATTCCACCCCATTTGAGAAATAATGATAAAATTAAGGATGAAAAACTATTATTCCTTGTGACATAATAATAAAATGTAGAACCAACTTAAAGGAACTATTAAGAATTAAAACATCACAATTTTAGTACATTATGGAAGTACACACAATTTAGTGGATATCAAAATAACAAAAGATCCTAATATTTTTTATACCTTGTGATCTCATAACACCAACTATTGATGATCAACATGTGGAAGGAGTATGGAAATACCATAAGGTTTTATTACATGAATAAGACTCGAATCTACAAATCAAATGTTACTCCACGATTTCTCAAAGGTGTAGATATGGTTTAAGGAACAGAATAGCTAATGCAATTAGGTACCTACACCACCAACCTACAAGAACAGTATATGGACTTCAAATGCAAAGGACATAATTACAAGTTATATGGATTGGGAAGATTACAAGCATCACAAATAAAGGATAAGTAATTGCAACAAAAAAATTTCCATATACATATCAAGATAAAGGAATCAATTGTCGTGACAATGATCACATTCTCAAATCGTTGCTTCAAAATAAAATCGGAATCAAGATAATATCATCTAGTATAGATTTGAGGAGAAAGCTCCTTTAAATGGGGTGACAATGTTGCAAACATATATAGTAATAAATTATATTATCCAAGTATTAATAATAGGATAATTAACTAAAAAATATTAATAAATAAATAATTAGAGTTATCTATGAATGGACATGAATTCTAATGGTCGTGTATATTGAAGGGTCACCGTAAGGGTTTATATAAGAGGTCTATTGTAAATAATTTCATAACATTATCAATTTCGTTCAATCAATAAATATGTATTTTACCTTTATAAGAATCAAAACAGTTTCTTCCTTACATACATTGTTCTTTTCTTGGTCGTATTGAGTGTGAGGCATAAGACAACTGATAAATGTTTGAACATGATCTAGGTGAATATTGCTTGAATGATAGGGAATCTTTCTACAAGAAACTAAGTTCAATAAACTAAACACAATGCAAGGGAATTTACAGAGACAGGTGGGAGTTTTAAAAGACTTACCTGGTCAATTGATGAGGATACACTAGCAAGTTCTAGTGAGCAATATTTAATGACAATCCATGCTCTCAGATGTTAGGATTCTTTACCAGATTTTAGTGATCAAGGGAGGAGTAATTAGAATAAGTATTTCTCCATGAATTATGTTCACAATGATTCATATGTCTGGGTAAAAACCATTTAAAGCAGAATAATTGGGCATAAATTCCACTCTAATTGGATATTATGGAGCTTTGGTCAACTGTTTTGAGTGGGCATACAAAGATACTTTCCATAAATGGAAAATAATTATTTTTAATTGGTTAGGTCATATCATCAAATTCAACCTTAGTTGAAAAAGTATAGGAATTTGAAAACTATGGCGGTAGCTCAGGTGGTATATTAACTTTTCCTTGAATCTCAAGTGCTTTGGTAAATATTAAGAGGATGCATTTGGCAATGGAGTGACCCCCACCATTAATGGTCTATATTAATCGCCAAATGAATGGGACATTTAATCATGGATTTATAAGGGGGTAGCACCTTTGACCTTATCACATGACTCTCATCAGTATGAATGGCCCCAATCTATTGTAACCAATACACTCGATCAATCTTGATCATTCACACACATGGTGGTCCTTTCCATCCCATTATGCAAATCAATCACAGTGAACGACACAAATGTCTCATAGAAAAGTTATTGAATTAATATTATCCATTCATGCATGGGTCCCCTTTGTATATTTTGTGGAAATTGAACCCAAGCAGTAGAACAATGACACTCACAAAATTGCTAATCAAACATTAAAAATTCCACAAAAAGGAGACTGAAATTGGAGCATAACATGATATTGTATTGAATAAGTGCACATAAGCCAAAATAATAAATCAATAGGATTTCCAAATATATAATTACATCATATATTCAAAATCATAAGGATGTTATTCGAATTAAACAAAAAGCAGGCTTACTAAACTAGTCAAAATCCCCCATAGGTGCATAAAACACTTTCCTAATATGAGAAGATGCTCACAAATTGGCTAAATAATATGTAACAGATGATCAGTGAAGGAAATATATCAGATCCATGATTTTTTATGGAGACAAATAAGGAGTATGGTTAAGGAAAAAAACAAGACTGTTACTCCTAGACTAGCTTTTCATTTTTGCCTTAAAATTGCTAAAAGCAAGGAAGCTTTAAAAAAGAGAAGAACTGCACTTTTTCTATTCTATAATTATATTAGAGTTGCCAAAAATTATTCTAGGATGTTTCTAAAGTGATACTTAAGCTATTTTTATCATTTTTTTGACTTCTAGGTGCAAGTGGATGCCAACTAGCATAGTAAGGAATCTAGGAATTTAGGAAGAAGACAAAAAAGATTAATCAATGTCAAATATGGGTAACTATGGTTTTGATTATTATAAAACCCCCCATTAATCCTGTGTTTATGTGAAAATATCATAAAAATATAGGGCATAGAAACAAGGCTTAGTCACCCTTTACATACTTCTTGTCCATACACCAAGGAAAGAGGCAAAAACCCAGTGGGAAAATCCTCCCTTAAACATGGACACATAACAAAATTTTGGAAATTTTGTTATCAATCATTCTTCACCACATGATAAAAAATCCCCGGCAGTGATTTGATATTACTGAAAGTCTTCTAACAAAAAACTTTGGTGAATATGTCTGCTACTTGCTCTGAAGATGCGCAATAGAGTAGAGCAATGGTACCATCATGCACAAGCTCCCCGATATAAAGCATATGGATCTCAATGTGCTTGGTTAATTGTCTTTGAACTATATCAGTGGAGATTTGAATGGTTATTTTATTGTCACAATGGATGGAATTGGAATTCTTTGATTCGATCCCACATTCTCCAAGTATCCCCTACAACCACAAACATTGAGTAGTTGCATTCACAGCTCCTCTATACTCTGCCTCTGTAGATGAGAGCGTTATGGCACTTTACTTCTTACTTGACTAGATAATTGGTCCATATGCAAGAATGAACACATATCATGAAGTATACTTTCGATATGTGTTGTCACCTACCCAATCACTTTCAGTAAATCCAACTAGCTCTAAGTCATATTTTGCTACATAGAAAATACCATGAGTTCTTGTTCCTTGAACAAAGTTCAGGATCCTATTGGATTCCCTCCAATGGATCTCATGAGGCTGATCCATGTATTTGGAAGCCACACTAACTGCATAAGATATTTCAATCTAAGTATGTGTAATATAAAGAAAACACCCAATCAACTACCTACACAATGTGTTATTTACCAAAGGAGAAGAACCTGCTTCTTCAAGCTTAACTCCAGAAAGGAATGGAGTCTTGCTTGGCTTACAATCCTTCATGTTGAAATTTTTGAGTAGATATGAAGTATATTTGGACTGATGAACTTTGATTCCATGTTGGGATTGACAAATTTCGAGACCCAAGAATTGGTTCAACAATCCCAAATATGTCATAGAAAAGGCATGGTTCATTGCATCCTTGAAGGAGGAAATTTCTTTCTTAGAACTTCCTGTTATCAATAGTTCATCCACATATAAAAATAATAATTAAATAACCATGAATCAGATTCAAATATGCATTCATATCAGACTTGCATCGAACAAAATTCTATGACAGCAAAAATCTATCAATCTTGGCATACCAAGCCCTGGGGGATTGCTTTAGCCCATACAATGATTTCTTTAACCTGGACAATAAATATGGATTAGACACAAAAAAATTTGGTTTCTGCATATAAATATATTCATTCATATCTCCATTTATAAAGGCACACTTCACATCCATGTGATGCACCTCCCATTGCCTTGAAGTTGCAATGGCCAAAGCTATCCTTATGGAGTCCATCTTTGCCACAGGTACAAAGGTATCATTGTAATAAATGCCTTGAAATTGTGAGTATACCTTAGCTACCAGTATTTCCTTATATTTCAAATGTGAACCATCAGCTGCAAATTTTGTTTTATAAACCCACTTACACTTTACTAGTTTTCTCCCTCGGAGAAGATCCACTAGTTTCCATGTGGTGTTCTTCTGGAGCGAGTTGTATTCTTCCTTCATGGTTTTTTTCCATATTTGATAATATTATGCATATTAATATGTCTGAGGGTCATATTAAACCCTAAAATATAACTTCTCATCAAATATTGGATCTTTCACACAAAGGGCACTCTCAAATTGAGATCTAGTCCTCCTAGTGTCACTAGGATTCCCAGCTAGTTCCCCAGCTGCATGAATGGTCCTTGATTCCCATTTTGGTATTGTAGGAATGTTAGGATATGCAATTAAATAATAATTATCAGACATATTAGAATCATAAAACTCATTAGTCTCTTCACTTACAATCAGTGGATGTGCTGATGAAGAGGACTCTCCAACTTCAACTGTTGCTAAAGGCTCTTCTTCAAACTGAACACTCCTTTCGATGAAGGATTTGTTAGTGATCAAGTTGATAATATTATACCCTTTTTAATATTTATAATACCAAACAAATAGGAACTCTTGGATTTGGGGTTGCAAATCCTTCCACTTTTCAGTTGGAATTCTAACCCAAGCCTTTGAGCCAAAAATCCTAAAATGGGTCACATCTGGCTTGTGCCCACTCCAAGATTTGAAAGGAGTAATACCATCAAGTTTCTTATGAGGCACCCTATTCTGGATATAGGATGCACAATTTATTTCTTCATCCCAAAACTTTGGTGGAAAATATTTAGACTCCATCATACAAGTTGCCATCTCCTTGAGTGCTCTATTCTTCCTCTCAGCAAAACAGTTTTGCTGAGGTGTGTAAGGAATAGAATGTTGCATCCAGATACCTTCATCTTCACAATAATGGATGAATGTATACTTGACATACTCACCACCATTTTCATATTTTAGGATCTTGATTTTCCTCCCATATTGGTTCTCAACCAAGGCCCAAAATACCTTGAAGAGGTTAAAAACTTCATACTTGTGTTTTAGGAAGTAGACCCAACAATACCTGGAAAAGTCATCTATAAAGGTCAGTTCATATTTGGCTTGACTCATCGACATATGAGGCAATGGACCAACAATGCCACTATGGATTAACTCAAGGGGAGTAGAGGCTCTCTCATGACTATCTCTCTCATACTTGTTCTCCAGGTGTTTTCCTAATATGCAACCTTGACAGACTCCCTTAGAAAACTTGATATTTGGTAACCCTATGACCATGTCTTTGACACTCAAATATGAAATATACTTGTATTTAAGATGAAAAAATATCTCATGTGAAATATTTCTTGCTTCATTAGCATGAGCGAGAAGAGATGAGGGGTTTGAAAAAGGTAGGAAATGGGAAAATGTGTATACCTTCGAATTGTGATCCACAACACCTCCTGCTATGATTTTACCATTCAAAATCTCTATGATTTGAACTTCATTGGGGGAGAAGATGAATTTCTTAGTAGACCCAGTGTGGTTCATCTGATACATTGACAAGAGGTTATAATATAGACCTAGGGCATACAACACATCATTGAAGGAACCATGGTCAATATCAATCCTACCCTTCCCCAAACTATTACTAATAGAGTCATCTCCCAAAAATATTTTTGGACCTTTCAAATCATCAAGAGAGGAGAAAGTCTCTCTTGTCAAAACCATGTTTCTAGAAGCTCCAAAATCAATGATGAAGGTGGATGATATTGAAGTGCTAGAAACCAAGGCATGCACTCTCTCCTTGTCAATTGAATTTGATCCTCCTTTCCTCTTTATTGTGCATTCAGGAAGGGAGATATTATTCTTCTCCAGGTTTTGGGTCAACATGTCAATTTGATTTTTATACAAGATCTCTCAGGATGATAGCCCTTACTACAATATGCGCACTTTCTCATTTCTCCTTTGTTCTTCTTCTTCTTGAAGTTCTTCTTGGAGCCTAAGGGCTCCTCTTGAGACTTTTCCTTGTCTCTCTTTTGCTCAGGTGGATTTTTTTATTTCTTCTTTCCTTTTGAATCCACCCTCGAATCTCCAACAACCAAAGCTTGGTCTTTGGAAGGTTTCATGGTGCCCATCATTACCAATTTATCTTGCTCATGAGTGAGGGATTCCATGAACTCATGAATCTTAGGTATATTCCAGGCTCATGTTGTTAACTTGGTGGCATGGATGTTCAAAACAAACACTAAATATTTAGGACCAAGCTTTGAGAGTATGGTCAATACTAGTTGCTCATCCTTATTTTTGATTCCACATTGTTTTAACTGCAGAACTAGGGCCTTAAACTTGGAAAAGTAGAGTTGAAATGATTCGGAGCTACTGGGACTCAATGAGATTAACTCATTCTCAAGTTGATGTCCACTCATCTCATATGTATTTCCAAAAATCTCTTTAAGATTCTACCAAACCTCATTTGGTGATGTCAATCCATCAAGATGGAAGAGGAGGTCTCTTGAAATGCTCAAGCACAAAAGACCATAGGCTGCATCCCTCCTGTTGTGCCATTTAATTTTATCTGCAGCTGCATTGGTCTCAAAAATATCTCCATCTCAGCTTTCTATTCAAAGAAATTTAATGGAGTCAAGGTGATCCTTTTAGATTGGTCCATATCTCAGCAATTGTTCCCTTCAACCAGAAAAATGTGCTCCTAGTCAGTGATGTCGAACCTACAATAGCAATATGGAAGGAGAGAAATCAATCTACAAAGGCTCTGATACCATGTGGAAATTGAACCTAAATAGCAGAAAAATTACAATCACAAAATTTCTAATAAAACATGCAAAATTCCACAAAAACGAGACTGAAATTGGAGCATAACACAATCCTATATCGAATAAGTGTACATCATCCTGTTAGAAAACAAGACCACAGGGAAATAACAGATATATAGTTAAATCATTAAACAAGATGAAAAAAACATTAAACACATTACAAAGAGACACAAATATAACATGGTTCACCCAAACGATGGGCTACATCCACATCGAGAAATTGCCAGTCCTTTTATTACCGTCTAGAAATATGAAGGGATACAACCTGCAGCAACATCGCTGTGCCACTTCCTCTTTATGCTCTCATAGTCTCTCTCACACAACCACATAGATTGTTTTACAATACAATACAATACCATACACAGTCGTATTACAATGCTTTTCTTTTATAGGGGAAATACCATGGGAAAATACTACGGTTAACCCAATACCATAGGTCCACAAAACTGTTGGACAACAAACATCCCAAAAACAATTCTCGGCGACTTTGCCCCTTAACCTGTATTTCTCGGGGGCGCTGCCCCCTAACCCCCATTCTAGGGGGTGATTCCCCCGAACCCCTATATCTCGATGGTGTTGGCCCCGAACCCCCTTTTTTGGGGCGTTGCCCTGAACCCCAAGGTTGGGGAACCAGTGTACAGTACACCTGGGGGTACAAACACGACTGAATAATATCTCTGGATCTGGAAGATCAGGCTCCACAACCAACACATCCAAACTCATAAATTAATATGATTTCCAAATATATAATTACATCATAGATTCAAAATCATGAGGGTGCTATTCGAATTGGACAAAAAGCAGGCTTACTAAACTAGTCAAAATCCCCCCCTAAGTGCATAAAACACTTTCCTAATATGAGAATATGATCACGAATTGGCTGAATCAAATGTACCAGATGATAAGTAAAGGAAATATATCAGATCCATGCTTTTGGATGGATAAGAAGAAGGAGGATGGTTAAGGAAAAAAACAAGATAATTACTCCTAGACTAGCTTTTACTTTTTGCCTTAAAACTGTTAAAAGCAGGGCAGCTTTCAGAAAAAGTAGAAATGCACTTTTTCTATTATGGAATTATAGAAGAGTTGCCAAAAATGATTCCTGGATGTTTCTAAAGTGCTCCTTAATCTAGTTTTAGCATTTGTTGACTTCTAGGTGCAAGTGGATGCCAACTAGCATAGTAAGGAATCTAGGAATTTAGGAATAAGACAAAAATGATTAATTAATGTCAAATATGGGTAACTATGGTTTTTATTATTCTAGCATATTCATTGTTATGAATGGACTAGATGCTATGTTAGGAGTTTCCATGCATAATATTCACAATTCGTTCATGTTCCCTTCATGTATCTTACCATACATATTTATTGTCACCAATGGGAAAGATCTTTTTCTAGGAATTGCTAGGAATAATTTTTTTTGTTTGTGCATGGGTCTCCCAACTAACATACCATGCACATTTACTATTGTGAATGGACCACATATTTGATTAGGATATGCACAATTTGATTTCATCTATTCATGCATGAGTATTCTCTACACATTTATTTGAAGCAACATTGGAATGAAAAGGAGAAAAACACATAGCTTTTCCAACCTCTATGCTCACCTACAACCATATATTTTTCCCTAAAATTTGTATCCCTAATTCCAAATTCAAATTTCTGGGTTATGTACAGTATGATAATGGTACTGAGCAAAAAGAGGAAACTTTACGTAGTGTAGATCTTCATGATAAAATGAAGGGTTGACTCCAAAGGATATTAGAGAATGGTGAAAATAAAATCAACATAAATTCTAAAAATAGAATAAAGGACTTCTAATAGATAACATAAATGTCATAGAAGTGCAGTCACCCCCATGCTCCCATAACTACATGAAAGGACATTTCCCACAAACCTCACACATGCATTCAATGATTGTATTTAATATTCAAAAGAATTAATTGGCTTGTTTAAAGCACATGGAAGTGTTTGTATGATTTCTAAGGTTGTAACATGGAAATAGAGTATTTAATATTCCATAGGCCCCCTTTCCTCTTCCCCTCTAGTGGAATTATAGCCCCTCTCATGATCTTTAAATAGCCTTATTGGATCATTTTATTATTATTATTCCAACATAATATTTGCATAGCTTTCAATTTAGCATAACAAGCCACCCATACGGTTTATTTAAAAATATTACATCATAATTCCTAGCCAGTCACTAGTCATGCCTTTTCCTTAAGCTCTACATTTTGAATCCATACTAGTACATTTACATCATTTACATAATTTTGATTCAATACATTCCAAGTCAAAACTAGTGGTAGTACATATTTTCCCTTATTTGGATCCTCATCCAAGTCATAATTTGAGATAGTATTCGACATTGAGTCTTTCAACTTAGATAATAATGATGACTTCAAGTGGCATTCATTCATGATGTGACATGGTATTTTGTGGAAATCACACAATTTTTTAATATCTTTCTTCGACTTCATGTTACCCTTATATTCCCATGTCTTGGAATGGTTTCTGTGAGGTTGGATATCCATTTTTTTACCTAACTCAAATGGCTAATTTTTTTTTTCCAGAAATTACAAGATTGGTCGAGCTATTGCCTCATTAACCGAATACACATAGCGAAGAAATGATACTTCAAAAAGATAAAAATTAATACAGATCTAATGGAAATGAAAGTACTACTAATAAGGTCACATCAATATGAACCTTGGTTAAGTTAATAAATGAAATGAGATGATTTCTTCATTGATGTTAAGGCTTCCTTGGAACATCAGACAAGCTTTATTTTCCATATTATCTACTTGTTTATTCAATTCTCATAGAATATGATATGAAACTACCCTGTCAAATTCTTTCAAGATATTTTGAATTCTCTGGAGGGATTTATTCAATTAAGGATTGTTAAAGTGATCTTCAGAATTCAACAGTTTGATCTGTAACTATGAGTCTCCAAATATCTGAATTGACTTATATCCAATATCTTTTACTATCTGGAATGCCTTCAAAAGACTGTAACATTCTTCTTGGTTGTTCAATCATATCCATAGACCCCAACTGAAACAAGTTTCAATAGATCTATTTGAAGATAGGATCACTCCACCTGCACTAGCAATCACATGGTTTCCCTTGGATGCACTGTCAAAGAATATAGTGGGAAGTGCATTCCTCTTCCACCACAAGGAAAAAATTGAAGCATTTTCTCTCAATTTCCAGAATGCAAGTGGGGCGGGTTTTTTAATTATTGCCCTCATTTCACCATTCAAATAGGGACCCAACCAATTGATTGCTTCAGGAGGTAAAGAGGCATTGCTTAGATTTCCAGCAGATTCCACAATGAAAGATTTCACTCTAACTGCAACGTTAACTGGATTTGATGGTTTATTGTTGAAAATCCACTCATTTCTAGCAATCCACACCATCCACCAAATGAACTTTGGCATAGACTGCTATATTTTATTCCAATCAGTATTTTATTTAATTTGAGTGGATTTTGGTCGTTCCAATTGCTAAAGTGGGAAACAATAGCAATTTATGAAGGAACAGAAATGATCAATCCTTTAAGGACCCTCCCGCACATGATTTGAGTAAACATACATTTGATGAAGACATGGTCTGAAGATTCGAAAGCTGAATTGCAAAGGATGCATCTGAACAGTCCATTGAACCCACGCTTTAATAAATTCTTTCTAGTCAGAGCTCGGTTTTGCATGAGAATCCAAGTAAAAAATTTTACCTTGGGAAGACTAAAAGAATCCCAAACATATTTCCACAGAGTAAGAGACAATAGAGAGGGATGAGGATATTGAAGAGAAGTAAAGACATGAGTTGCAAAATAAAAACTTGAACATCCCCACCCCCATTTTTCCTTACAGGAGCGGTGAACATGAGCTAATCCTGATAGAATGGAGTACAACAAATTGTTTAGTGGAAGAAGGGGTTCTAGAAACTCTGGCAGTGACCAACCTGTCCAATTCCCATCGATGTCCCAACAACATATATTTGCAAGCCGAATAAGTCCTTTATTGAAAAAAAAAACATGATAGGATTTAACGATATTAAGGAAGAGAGAGGGGGATTCCCAAGAATGTTATCCTCCCACAATAAGATCCTCGCCCCGTTTCCATGAATTATTTATAACTAGTGTTGAATATGGTTTATTCCTTTTCTACATAAATTCCATATTGTTGTACCTTGAGGGGTATTTTCTGCTTTTAAGTTTCTCAAAGAACCTCCCTTTAGATATTTCATCCAAAAAATATTGCTTACCAGATTCTTTTTATTAGCAAATCGCTGCCAAATAATTTTTCCTCCCATAGCTAGATTTTCTAAGCTAGGGTCTCGAATATGTAATCCACCTTCCATTAATGGTGTTTTGAGAATGTCCCAACTTACTAGATGCAGCTTACTCTGATTTCCTTTACCGCCATTCCAAATAAAACATCGTAGAAGTTTGCAAATATGAGACGTGATAGAATTAGGTGCAAGCAGCAGAGAGGATTGAAAGATGGGAAGGGCTGATAGGACAGCCTTTATAAATATCAACTTTCTAGCCTTGGTTAACCATTGACCACCCCAAGAAGCAATTTTGACTTTTATCTTAGCTATAACTTCAAACCAAGGTGAAGGAGGACTTGGTCCCAGGGTTAGAGGTAATCCCAGATATTTAATCTTATCTTACTTATCAAAGCCGAGGAAACTTAAGGAATGATCTATTCATAGAATTTTCAGATGATATACATTCCAATCATAGACAACACTTTCCTTTTTGTTGATCAAAGATTCTGAAATTAAGCAAAAGTTTTAAAGAATTTAATTAAAGGCCTGAGAAATCTTTAATGAGCACCCTTCTAAAAGGAGCGTTTCATTTGCAAAGAGGGCATGGTTTACAGGATCCACTCCCCTTGCTATCTTAATTCCTGGAATATAACCTGCTTCCTTTTCGACTGTAAGCTTTTTGCTAAGAGTTTCTTCCATCAAGATGTATAGGAAAGGAGACAGAGGGAATCCTTGGTGGAGTCCTCTTGAAGCTTGGAAAATTTTTGAAGGTCTACCATTGACAAGAGGCGATATCCAGGGCCTATCTGTGCAAGCTTTTATCAAGTTAACAAAACAAAAAACAAAAAGAGCTAAAAATACCCTTAAGATAAAAAATAAATAAAACTTGTTAAGGAAATAAGAAAGGAGATAGGAGAAATCTTTTAACATAAATTGATTTAAATTTGGAAGTTGTAATTTTGGCCTATAAACTGCGTAATAGGAGGAAAAATAGTAGAAGGGAGATTCCCTTGAAATTGACATCTTTTCACATACAAAGCAAAGAGGAAATGACCACCATAAAACTGAGGAATAATGAAGTAGAGGTTAAGTAGGGTCATAGTGTGAAGTCACGGGACCCTTGAAACCCTAACAAAGAGACCAAACCATAAATATTCACTAGTGAAAAAAGAAGGAATAAAGACAGCAGAGGGTTTTATATTCTCCTATTGCTTTTAATCAAATAATATATTTGGGAGAGGTGGATGGAGTCAGGGAGGAGGTGTGGAATGTGTTGGAATATATTAAACCCACTCACAACTTAGGATAAAATAATTAATCATTATTTGATTAATTATTCACCCACTAGCTTAATTAGGTGGCACCTTAAAGTCAATGCATGCCATCTATATCCTAGGAATGAGTTATTTCTGATTTTGGGTTCATATAGAATTAGTATGCAGGACCTTATAGCAGATTCTTCTTTTTTCTGCTTTTTCTGCTTTTTCTGCTTTTCTATGGATAAGATAAAAGCTAGTCAACTAGGAAACTGGGGGCTTTTGTTTCCAACCCATCCTCCATTAGTTTTTCTCCATTTTCTAGGATTAGCATGTTACTTCCATATCCTTGACAATTCACTCATGATTTTTCCAAATCGTGAGGTCCTTGATAGATTTAGCAAGTGCTTTATCCACCTATGGGGGTTTGCTATATTTTGGTAAGTCAGCCTTTTTGAGCTTTATGAGTTGTTTCCATACAATTCGACTTCCCCATGAGGGATGTACTATTTATGTACTCTATTATTCATAATTATTCAATGGAAGGATACACACCAATATTCATCTCTTCATTCATGTGATTCAGTCTCTTTTCTTCTCTCTTATTTTCCCGTGTATGCTTGTGAGAATTCTTAGTAGCAAGATCTATTTCCTGTGCTTCTTTTTAGCATCATTGCACATATCATTGATCTATTATTTATACATGGTATCAGAGCTACAAGGTTGATCAAGTTCTACAAATTTGAGGAGCGCTTCCAGTCTCCTATCCCTCTTTGAAGAAGAGCTTGTCTAGCTTTTGTTTTGCAGGTTGCAGAGAGTATCTCTTAGAGCATATCAACAACTTCAATATGGATTCAAAAGTTCCTCTACTATCTCCTTTCAACTATGCTGATTGGAAGCCAAATATGAGTGCATACTTGAAGAGGCAATGTCTCTTTGATGTCTCCATTGGTGCATTGAGTGAACCTGAGTCTTATGAAGAGAAGATTGATTGGCTTAATAATTGTGATAGAGCTTATGGAATTATGTGTTTGGGAATGTCTCCAAATATATATCATCTCATAGATTCTACTGAATATCCATATGAGCTTTGGAAAATTTTGGACAAAGCTTTTGGTTTGCAGGAAATCGAAGATGAAGCATGGAGCGAACCTAGCATCTCCTCTTGTTGTCTTTCTCAAGATCTCTTGGCCTCTACATTCTCTGATGAAGTTGATCATGATGAGGAAGTTTCTCATACAGTTCATGTTTCTGCTGCCCTCTTTCATTCGAATGCTTCCTCCTTCAATGAAGAAGCAAATATTGAAGAGCCATCTTTTTCTGTGTCTCTTGAAGGTGATTTTTCTTCTTGTGATACTATTGATGAAAAATAAATAACATATGGAGCTGCTGCTGATATTGATTATGATCCTATAACCCATTCATTTTTCTCTCAATCTCCTATCTTAGATTCTGAGATCTATGTGCCAGATCCTTCACACCTCTTGCTTACCTCTCTCATTGATGGTGCGCAACCCAGTGACTTCCAGGATGTTTGCTTTGCCACATCAAGCCTTGTTTGTGTCATACCACTTACCTTACTTGATCTCATGTGCTTCAGCATATACTTCTTTGTTCTGGGCATCAATACTTAGAGCCTTCTTGAGGATTGTGAACATCTCATTCTGCCCATCCATCATTCAGATTTTTACACTTATCTGTTTTTCCCAGTTGCTCATAATTTTCCTAGTCTAGCCCTATATCCTCATGGAGCCATTGAAGACTTTGTCCTTGCTGTTCCATATGTTAATATTTCTGATATATCAGAGTTTTATCAGCCTCATATCAGATCTATACAGGTGCTACATCAGATTGGAATATTGACATGTGATTCACATCACAATTTTGCAGCTATTCAGGGAATTGGGTGTGAAATAAATTGCCTTATTTTTTGTACTCTTTGGAAAGGAGTATGCACAAATCTCTTTTCCATTTCAGATTATGTTTGTAGATCAGAGTTTGACAGAAGAAAGAAGC
>LPNX010593408.1:276707-314836 GCA_001517045.1 Pseudotsuga menziesii | reverse complement strand
CTAGCTTAATTAGGTGGCACCTTAAAGTCAATGCATGCCATCTATATCCTAGGAATGAGTTATTTCTGATTCTGGGTTCATCTATAATTAGTATGCAGGACCTTATAGTAGATTCTGCTTTTTTCTGCTTTTCTATGGATAAGATAAAAGCTAGTCAACTAGGAAAGTGGGAGCTTTTGTTTCCAACCCATCCTCCATTAGTTTTTCTCCATTTTCTAGGATTAGCATGTTACTTCCATCTCCTTGACAACTCACTCATGCTTTTGCCAACTTGTGAGGTCCTTGATAGATTTAGCAAGTGCTTTATCCACCTATGGGGGTTTGCTATATTTTGGTAAGTCAGCCTTTTTGAGCTTTATGAATTGTTTCCATACAATTCGACTTCCCCATGAGGGATGTACTATTTATGTACTCTATTATTCATAATTATTCAATGGAAGGATAAACACCAATATTCATCTCTTCATTCATGTGATTCAGTCTCTTTTCTTCTCTCTTATTTTCCCGTGTATGCTTGTGAGAATTCTTAGTAGCAAGATCTATTTCCTATGCTTCTTTTTAGCATCATTGCACATAGCATTGATCTATTATTTCTACAGAATGCATGCAGGGCTCTAGGTAATTATTAACAAACTTTTCCCAAGTTAATTTTGTAATCTTTTAATTTGAAATTGATTATCTTGTTTAATAGATTAATTTATTATATTATTTTAATTTGATGAAACATACCTTAGTAAATTATATTTTGTATAGTAAAATTTCAGTAGAGAAAATGGTCGAGAGGGGTTTCATTTGCTTGGCGGCCCAAGGTCAAAACCCGCTACTCCTGGGAGGCGACATTTAAATCCAACCATTCTAAGGGTTGGTGCAGTCCAGGATGAGTGCAATCCCCGGGTGATTTTGATCGCTTAAATGCCCCTGGCTCGTGTTTTCTCAGACTAAAGGTTCACCCAACAAGTCACGGGGCACTCGAACATACAAAAAAAATATATATTTGTATATATTTTTTTGTAAAAATAATTAATTAATAAGATAATTGAATATTATACATCTTGACATGCATATATCCAAATTTAACATGTCTGATTATTCAAGGCCAGGAGACAAATATTAGGTTTTAATCTATGTATTTTAATGAAATGTTGGAAAATATATGATAGTTTAACCTAGTTTAACCTAGTTGAACTAGTCAAAGTCAATGTATACAACAAGGACTATTAACTATCCAATTTAGTATAACCTTACACATGCCGAAATTATGATGGTGAAAGTCATTTGTCTAATGTAGTGCAAGTACATCACAATTACATTGATTGCATAGGAAAAAAGAGAAAAAAAAATGTAATTTAAAATAGCTTCAAAATTTCCCAATGAGTTTTTGAATGGCATGCACATTTTTTAAGCTACTGTTTTGTAGCTATTGTGGCATGCAAAATGAAAAATGCACATGTAGCATATTAAAAAATGAGCATTGTTGAAAATCAAAATTGTGCACACACCCTACATGAATGTTGTCTTTACAAAATCTAGTGGCTTCAGTTAATTATTGATAATTCCATGTCCACAAATTGATTTCAAATTTCAAAGAATATAAAGAATTATTAATGTGGTAGAATTAATTCCAATATGCATCCATTTTATCCAAATGCATGCATTATGTCAATTATTCATATATTTGATGTTGATAATATTTTGTATCAATCTAAAAAGTTATTGAGTAATTTCAAAAGATTTTGAATTTTGAATGCATGTAATTAAGGATGGAATATTGTGTTCAAATTTAAAAGAATATAAATAATTATTTATGTGGTAGAATCAATTCAAGCGCATCCATTTTATCCAAATGCATGCATTATGTCAATTCATATATTTGATGTGGAGAATATTTTGTATCAATCTAAAAAGTTATTGAGTAATTTCAAAATATTTTGAATTTTGAATGCATGTAATTAAGGATGGAATATTTTGCAGCTTTATTATTATGTATATCACTGAACTAATTGTAGATCATGGTATTACCTATAATTGTGGAGTTGGTGATGAAAACTAAAGGTGTCACTTCCAATTATGACTATTTTTTGGTCCCATTCCAAATTGAAGTCATTGATAGTGTTGAAATTCAATCACTTTTATTTGAGAAAATGACAATTTTGAATATATATATAAGTAACTTAAAAAATTTCATTGTATTTTTACAAGTTTTAAATTTTTTATTAAATTATTCATTAATAAATAATTTAATTATCAAATTCAAGAACATTATTACTTGTATATATTCATTGAATTACTAAAAGTTTAATCATACAATTTAATTTACACTGAATTGTGAATAAATTGTTGATTCTAAATCCTCGTAAACCCAAGTAAATTTTCCTGATTCTTTTTTTTCTGTCCCCCACCACTAATAGGATTTAGATAAAGATCAGACTTACCTCGACATATTTCTAACCATGGAAACTCCACCAGAAGACTTTCTAGCAGTCTTTGCTCTACGAGCCTCATTTTTATTCTCACGAAGCCAAACTGGGTTAGATCGGATCGGGCCTTCCTTTATAGACGTTATTTATTTATACTAATCAATGAATTCAGTTGTAAAATTCTTACCATTTAATTTTCATATTCCAACCATATTAACATTGGATTTTTGTTTGGCCATCAAATCCCAACATTAATAATTGGCATGCTATAACATATTATGTATTAGTTTAAAATGATGTATAGGACAAAGATTTTTTTTTCATGAAGAAAAGATCACAATCCAAAATTTTATTAAATATTTGAACCATATTGTTCAATTGGAATAAACATCGTACACATAATATTCATCCATCAATTAGATATTGACATTCTTCTTGCATTTTAATTACATAACAATGAAGTCTTCCATTCAAAAACAACGGATAGAGTAACTGTAAAAAAATTATCCATGCATGTGTTGTCTATTGCATGGGAGAAGATATCATTTAAAGTATTAAAAAAAGAAAGAAGTCTAAGATTTTAAGTTTAGGAAGCATCCTCATAAAATCAAACAACCCCCATGGGCATATGACAAAGATGTTGTTGTTAACAACAAATTTTCCCAAATAATAGTGAAGGCTTGTAATAAAGAGGTATTTATGTTATAAAATAGGTATTTATGTTATATATTTTATATAAATACCTAACATTAATTATGATATGTTAATTGCATGCGCGAGCGCGCGCACACACACACACACACACATGCGCGCGTGCGCGTGCGCCTTATGAATTATTTAAAGTTAATAGGTAACAATAAAACTTTAAGGGGATGAGATTCTTTATAGCTTATATATATACACTAGGGAGATCTAGTTTCAGATATGATCAAGGTTTATTTGTGAACATAATTTGTAGAGAATCCTATAGCCTCAAAGTGGCATTGTTACCCATTAACCTTTAATCATTTATCAATGCATGTTATTACTTATTCCCATTATTCTTATGCTAATTAGTTCATTTCAACCATAACACTTATTTGACTCAAACTAGACTTGATATTTCCTTTATTGTTAGTTTGATCTCTATATTCACGCAAAATACAAAAGAGCCATTATGCCATATGAAGGCAATATGAAGGCCTTTAAGGTAATTTTTCAATATATCAAATATGCATATCATCTTGGCATAAAGTATTTCAACAAAAATACAAATTAGTTGGTTGGATATAATGACTCAAATTTGGTTGGAAATGGAAATGACAAGACATCAACTTCTACATATATGTTTCATCTAAGATTTGGTTCAATTTTATGCCCATGTAAAAATAAATGGGTTGTTTCCTTGTTTATTGTTGAAGTTGAATATAGAGGAGTAGTAAATGTTGGAAATGAGGTAGCTTGGACTCTAACTTGATGAGAGAGTTAGGGTTTCCTAGTAACAAATCAACTACATTGTATTGTGACAATTAGAATACAATACAAGGGGCTCATAATATTTATTTATAGAAAAAAATGAAGCATGTTGAAATTCATTAACATTACCTCAAATAAATCGTACAAGAAAATGTGGTAACTTTTATTTATTGTAAGCCATATGTTCATATTACTGATATCTTCACAAAGTCATTAGTAGAGGAGAAGGTTGTTAAGATTTGGTCCATGCTTGGGATTTAGAAAGTTGTCATTGAAGGGGGTTGCTAAGAAAATGGCATATCATCATCCTCCAAGAAGTTGTGTTGAAGGAGGGGTGTTGGAATTTGTGATTAAGCCCCATTCTCAGATGCCAGTTAGAGTATTTTGGTGTCATTTGGTAGAATGACCAAGTAGTGGATTTACCAAGGGATTTTGACTAGGTGGATGACACCAACTAAAGTGGTTGCAACTGGTCCAATTGTAACCAATTGGTCCAGAATAAGACATGAAATGTGGTTTGTATAACAAGTTTTAGAACATATTGGGGTTATCAAAGTTGACTTAATCAACCTTAGTTTGTGGAATATTGGTTATACTCTCTACTAGCAAGCTATTTTTTCTCACTTACTTTGTCATGAGAACCATCACCATTATACATCATTTTGAGAAATAATAGCCCCATTTCCATCACCTCCATCATCATGTGAGCTCAACATTATGATGACAAAAAAATGAGCTAAAACCAAAGGTTGGACATAAAATTTCATTACACAAAATTTCTTCAAAAAATCACCTAAGGTCATTTCCCTAAAGCCTTGAAAACCACGAAGTGTCCCAAAAAACAAAATTCAGTTGCTCATAGATATTTATTTCCTTTCAGAAAGGTGTAGTGGTTGAATGTGGACATCCCAAAACCGTTATTACCAAAAATAGGCTTTGATATAGTCTCTAATATATATTAATACCCAATGTGGAAATTAAACCCAAGCTTAGATTAATTGAACTCACAAAAATGCTTGAAAATTATGCAAGAAACACTCAAAAGGAGACTAAATATGTTGAGCAACACAAACTGTTGTTCATATTAATTTACACTAGCCATCATTAAATAGATATAGGATTATTACCATGTAGATACTCCAAGGATTCGAAAGCATAAATATCTTATTCGAATTAGTACAAAAGCAGGCTTACTAAACTAGTCAAAATCCCTTATAGGTGCATAAAGCACTTTCCAAACCAGTCAAGATGCTCACAAATTTGTTGAATGAGTAGGTACAGCTGATAAGTGAAGGAAAGTGGAATTTATTGTTCTTTTTTATGAGTAAAATAAGTAAGGTGAGTTGTTGAAAAAAACAAGGCAATCTACATTAAAACTAGCTTTTACCTTTTTCCTTAAAACTGTTGAAAAATATGGAAACTATGGATAAGGAAGGAATGCACACTTACTAAAATAGACAGTCTGTTAGTTGGAAGAATATTATCCATAATATTTCCAAAGTGCTCCAGGAGGAAATTTTGGCAAGTTTGACCACTGAAATGCAAGTGGATGCAAGCTAGCTAGTGTACGACCTAGGAAATTAATTAAAAAGTTTATTTTATCGTAAGTATTGGAATGCCTTTTTATTATCCCAACACCCCATATTAAGCGTGAATTTATGTACAATATCAGAAAATATCATAGATATAGGGCCTGTTAGGATTATATAATCCTCCCTTGTCCATATATATTCTAATTGATCATGTTTCTTAACTTAGGAGTCATTTGATAGAGTTTGGTGCCACCATGATATTGGTGGCACTAGTGCCATTGGTGCCATCTATGCAATTTAGTGCCACCGATGCTAATCCCTACATTCTAGGAGCCACTCTAAGTGCCACCAACATCCTCCATCAGTTCGTTGTGGTAGGTAGGAAGTTATGCTGAGTCAACCTCCAAGTACAAATAGTTCGATCACTTTACTCTTAGTTAGTCTAGCTCCAGTTTTGCATGGTTGCATGGGGAGTGGAGCCTTTTTACACATACCAGTTTAACTGATTGTAGACTGATTTAGACATCTATATTTAGACTAGTGATCTCTGACAGTGATTTAGACACACTAAGTTAGCCATTCAGTCAGTTTTAGTTGACATATTCAAATCTTATCCACATGATTCATATTATTCTTATTGTAACACCATTGTATTACTACTGGAATGAATGAAGATTAATGTTGTAATTAACTGATCAATTATTATCATATTTGTCTCAAATTTGTCTTTTTCATTGTACATTGTTCTTGACATTCCACTGCATAATTCCACTTCTCAATTGCTCTCATTTTCCTCGAGATCAATGGTTCACAAATTTAACATGGTATCAGAGCATTGTTCAGACTAGTAGAAAATCTTGTTTGATCTCCATTGTACACCAGAAGTAGTTTTGTTTCCACATAAATCCTGGAATGATATCCTTGCTCCATCTGGATTATGTGTAGAGAAGTCTATCCAGGTGTAATGGACTCTGAGAAAGTGTACATGTCGAGGTAGAAAGGCTTGAAAATGACATGATTGCGATTTGATTTTGTTTTGCAGTGATATTTTATAGGTACAACTTCAATATGGATTTGAGATTATCAGTTCCTCTTCTTACTCCATTCACAAGATATTCAGAGTGGAAATTGAAGATGATTTCATCTCTAAAGAGAAAAGGTATCTATGAGGTATCTACTAGACTTGGTAAAGAGTCTTATGAAGATGAGAATGACTGGCTAAATGATGATGATAGAGTTTTTGGAACAATATTGTTATAGCTCAAAATGACACATCTCTTCCTATGACCACTTTTCCATGATTTCGTCGCTTGTCGACACTTCATGAAAGTCACTGAAAAAACACCTAACTTGGAGGAACCATATATTGAGTTTTGTAATTTTGTTTGACCTCATCTCTACACTATTGGAAAGATATTTTTGTTAGCTAAAACTTTTCAGAAGACATTAAAGTCTCAAAATGCCCAAAAATACCCTAAAAATGAATTTTTTGATGTGTACAAAATTTTCCTTAAGGAAAACCGCGTATGTACGCGAGTTGCTATATATAATAGTCACATACACCTTAAATACATGAATTTATACATTGCAACCCATTGCAACCCATGTATACCTCCTCATGTACGCAACTGTTGTCTCTGCAACCCGCATACGCCTCCTAAAAATGTCAAAAAAATATTTATTTTGAAATTCAGGTAGTTTGGGTAGTTATGCAACTGACTCCTTTAGTTGTAACTACTTTGTATTCAACCCTAACTCTTCATTAAGCATATAAATAGAGGTAGGGAGGTCCATGAGAGGAGACTTGAATATTTGCATCATTATGCTGGAGGAATTGGGACTCTCTTTTCCCACACCTTTTCCCTAGAAGCATTATCCTTGTGTTGCAGAGCTTGGAGGCTGAGTTCCTTGGAGAAGAGAAGCAACAGAACTAGATCAAGGTTTTGTGAGGTGCCGAACTTGAAGAGAAGGTATACTTGTACTTGTTTTCAAGATTAATAAAGATTTGATGTCCTTCTTCTTCCCAAATTATTGTTCAATGTTTGATTGAATATTTTTTTATGATCATATGATGATGTTAGTCAGATGATTATTTCATGTTTATTTGATTATCATTTCTTTATATGTGGTCATATTGGTTTAAGGAAGGTATAATTTGTTTTGCAAGTATCTTGGAGCAAGAGGAGCAAGAGGAGCAAGAAGAGGATTGAAGGGCTGCTTGGATCAACCTTCATTTGGCTAAGGTATGAACCATTATAATCTTTGAAACTTGATTATATATACTTGCATAACCATTTGCATCCACCTTTTAACCCCAGTACATTGATGGCCTCTTAAACCCTAGCCATAGGAAACTTTCCTTTACAACAGAACTGGCAGCTCCACTGGGGAGAGCCTTGTCTGTTTGGGGTTTCTTTGTATTTCTTTCAGCCTTTTTTAAAGTTTTAGTTCCTTCTTACAATTTAGGAACACATGTTGAGTCTATTGGAACACCTTTCCTGCCTTCTTAAGTCAGTTTTTGACCCTTTTTGTGCCTTTTGTCATCCATACGCGAATTTCAGGCTAAACAGTCATGTGCCTGTGTTGTATACATGACTTGCACTACCTGCAACCTGTGTGTAATACGTGACCTACCTTAAGGAAACCCACGTATGCACCTGAATTTGTGTTCTTTCACCATTTTTTAGGGTTTTTGGGTGATTTGAGGGTTGTTTGTAGGGTCTTCAAGGGTCTTATGCATGTGTATGACTCTTGAGAGGTTTTCTTATCTCTTTTAGGTGATCTTTTTCTATCTTGTAAGTATCTTTCAAGTATTTGAACTTGTTTTTTACTGCCTTCCCCCCCACCTCCTTCTTTGGCTTGACCTTGCTAGACAAGGTACTGAGCAGCCTCTGTTTGTGGGTTTAGATTGACTCTTGGAACTTCTTGACCTTTGTTTATGTCAATCTTATTGCTCAATATATTCATTCCAAAGTTGTTGTCTTGTTTAATTTTGTGAGCCTTCCTTTCAAGAGAGGTTGATATCCAACTTTAGGGAAACCTAGGGTTTGTTTGTGGGGTGTAGAGTAGTTGTCTATTTGCTTTGCTTACAGTACTTGCTTGCATTAGTTGATAGGCTATTTTTCTTTTTCATTTATAAAAGAAAAATAAAAAAACACATGTTTGCTTTATATGCATGTAGATTAGGTTTTTAGTCTAGATTGCATGGCATATCATTGTTTTAAAAATAAAAATAAAAGGAATTTGTTCTTTTATGGCTTTCAAGTTTTTATTTGAAAAAGAAAAAGATAATAGTTTTTGCTTTTTGCATTTCATTTCTCATTGCTTAGTCATTTTGTTTCAACTTTGAGTCAAAACACCACATAAGTTTCACACCATTTACCCTCTGACTAAGAACATCCCTTAAAATAAATGATATAATTTAAAAATTATTAGTAAGTTTTATTTTATAGGGTCATACACCAACTAGCTTAGGCTAGACTTGTGGATTAGGGAGTTTTAACTCTCCACAAGTATACAATTTCAAACGTAGTTGGGAAATCACTAGGTAAACCCTTTTATACATTGATTGTATCTGGGAAACTCCTCTCAAATAGGAGTTAAGGATGAGGCCGCGTGGAGACTTGTATTGAGGAGATAACCCTCTGATTCCTTTTCAAAGTGTAGACCAATGTTTTTGCGCATCTGGGGATTTTGTCTTAGACATGGTTTCGAGATTTGCTACCTAGCCCATGCATACGAACCAGGCTTGCGACTGCCCCCCCAAACTGTCAATATAGTTAAGGTAGCCTTTAGTCTCTTTGACATCTAGGGTTCATACACAGGTACACCGGAAGGCTATTTCTGGTTGACCTTGGACGGGCTTGGAAAGTAACCTCGGTAGAAGGTGTGGGAGGGCGGTGGGTGATTCCTCCGCTTGTGCCTAAGAACATCTACAGAGACACCAAGTAACTGTCTATCAAATTTCTTCTAGAAAGCATATATTATACCTATTTGTCTGTTTGGCTTTAGGAATTTTTAGTGAGTGCTGTGTAGTTTGTCTGTACTTATTCTGCCTTCAGGTGTGTGCTTTGTATTTTTGGTTGCCTATTAACCTTAGACTATATCTTATTGTTTGAAACTATGGCTAACACCCCTTCAAACACCAACCAATATATCCCCATGCTGGGAACTCCTTGTACTATTCCTCTCACAGTGAATGTTGGTGTTCCCTTGATGGCCACACTGAATCTTCCTGGATTCACCCTAGGGCTACCGGTGTGGTTGTTTTCCACTCCAAATTCCTTGAATGTTCTTGAATCTTCTCAAGTAAGATCCTTATATCATGGGAATCAAAAAACTTGTTTCCCTTCACCTATAGTTGATTCTCCTCCTTCTTCTACCTCATGCAGTGAAAGTACTGATACTAGTAACTAACAGTCTAAAAGGAGTAAAAGAAGGAGGAATAAGAAGAAGGCGCATAAGCAAGGGGCACCCGTTCAACCTCTGCAAGTCAAGTTGAACCTCACCACCTAGCCTCTGTAGTTCATGCTGGGGGCACCCATCCAACCTCTGTAGGTCATGTTGGATCTAAGCACTCAACCTCTACAAGTCAAGTTGATCTTCACCATCTAGCCTCTGTTGATCATGCTAGTGGGATCCTTCCAACCTTTCCAGGTCACGTCGGATCCAGTCACTCAGCCTCTAAAATTCATGCTGATGGAACCCATTCAACCTCTGTATGTCAAGTTGAACCTCCCCATCCAACCTTTACAAGCCATGTTGGATCCATCCACCCAGCCTCTAAAGTTCATGCTGTGGGAACACACTCAACTGTTGCAAACCATGTTGATTCTAACCATTCATCCTCTGTTGTTCATGCTGGTGGTGCCCATCCAGCTTATGAAAGTCATGTTGGACCCAGTCTATCAATCTCTACAAGTCATGTTGGGGGCAGTCTCTCAGCCTCTATGGTTCATGCTGAAGACAATCTGTTAGCCACTGCGAGTCATGTTGACATTGTTGAAAAGACTACCCGTTCAAAACACAAGCCCAAGTTTCCTTGTAAGCTTTGTGAGGGAGACCACCTTATAAATGTCCTTCCATTCCATAGGTGCAAAGAGTTTGGTTTCATGGTCATCCCATTTTTTAACATCTTGAAGTCTCTCAACAACCAGCCTCTCTCAGTCAGGTTGGACCCAGTCACCCAGCCTCTGTAGTTCACGCCGTGGGAAAAATCTCAGCCTTTGTAGGTCATGCTGAGAGAAAATAGTCATCCACTGCTAGTCATGTTGACATCGTCGAGAAAACTTATCGTTTGAAGTGAAAAATTAAGTTCCCTTGTAAGCTATACAAGGGAGATAATCTTACTCACTAGTGCCCTACTATCACAGAGGTGCGAAGAGTGTGGTTCGAGACTCAAGATTTTTCTTCTCCTGAAAAACCGATAGTTTCTCAACAACCTACTCAACCTTTGGTTGATCTTGTGGTCGAACCAATCTCATCTTTGGTCGATCCTACTCTTCTTCCAGAGAGTGATCTTGATGTGATTGAACCAATGTCATCTTTGGTCAATCCCACTCTCCCTTCGGAGAGTGAATTTCATGAAGCGGTTGAATCGGTTCCATTGTCAATCAATCCCACTCTTCCTTTGGAGAGTAAAGTGTCTGCTAGTCACATTTTATTCACTACTAGTTCAAAACTTACTGAAAAAGGGGGCACTAAACTCGCTTCGGAAGAACCCCCACCAAGCTCTCAGATTGCTTCCTTTGATTAGGATAGCCTAGTTGAACCGCGCCTTCCTTCTGGTGCACCTTTCCAGATAAAGGTCAAAGTTGAACCATACACGATTGCTCATTGTATTGTTGATGAAGGAGCCTCAGTTAGTAATTTTTTTGCTCGTGCTTGGTGAGGCATGGGATCTCCCAGCCTTGTGTCGACTGCTAGTCAGTTACTGGAGTTTGATAGAAGAACTTATATAGCCTTGGGAATTCTTACTCAAACACCTGTTACTTTGGGTGGGAAGACTGTCTTAGTTGACTTCATGGTGATAGAAGACCCCTTGGACTTCATTATGCTCCTTGGATGTGATTATGTCTATGCCATGCAAGCTGTGGTGTCAATATTATTTTGTGTGATGTACTTTAATCATGGTGAAGAAATTGTCACTATCGATTAGTTGGATTTTCTTGATCTTTCTCCTGACCCAACTAGAGACCAGGTCTTTCCTTTATCAATTCCCAATGTTTATATAGACACTATCCCACCACATGTGAGCTATGTGGCCTCATGTCCTCTGCATTCAATTCCTACTGAGAAGCAACCTCTGTTTTCATGCTTACCTTCTTGGGACTTGGTCCCAGCAGTTGACCAGGTGAGTCATCATATACAAACTGCAAGGCCTAATCTCCACTCTGTCGATCCATTTGAAAGTTTAGACATGTGTCCTATCTCATAGGATCTCCTTCCTTTGGATGAAGTCTTCCTATAGTCTTTGATACAGTCTGACCTTCTATTATATGTTGGTTCAGTTGTGAATAAGTATAACCCTAATTTTCTTAGTAAGCTTGATCTTTCCATGGATCGATCTTCTTATGTTGATCTTGTTGAGACTTTTGACTCTTCCTTTGAACAGCAAGTCAGTGATCCTGATGAGTTTGATTTTTCTTATGAATTTTTCAACTCCCGTGATATTGAGTGTGTTTCTGCAAACTCTATATCCCTTGTTGATTTTTTCTCTCCTTCTGAGGTTGATATTACTGATTATAAACCCTCGAGCCTTGGTTCTATAGAATCTTCTTCGGTTGATTCTGCCTTGACTTTACCTTTTGTAGAAGATAGCAAAGTTGGATGTGTTTATGCCAAAGTGACCTGCATCGGATATTTTCTTCTGAATATGATTCTGATGTTGTTGTTTCTTAGAGACAGGATTTTTTGTTGGATTCACAACTATTTACTGGCCTTGTATTGTTTTTCAAGTTGTAACTGCATTTGCATGTGCCCTGCTCGTGCCTATGAGCCTGATGCCGGCTTTCATGCTTTTATCTCATTGTATAAGCCCTCATCTTTGTTCTCATCGCTGCTTAGCCTTGTATATTTTTTCCTTTACAGCTTGACACCTTTTACCTTAAGGAGACATTCCCTGAGTTTCCTTATCTTTCTCTCTTTCCTTGCATTATGCATAGGTTTGTTCCTTGCGCTTGGAACTAGTTTCTCCTGCCTATGACACTCGTCTCCTCACATTTAGAGCATTCTTTCTGTTCTCCTTCGAGCTCGTTAAAAACAGTAAGGAGGCCATGAGTTGACTTTTCCAGACTCATTAAAACTTCATGGGAATGATATTGAGTTTCCTTAGGCCCAGGTCTATCTCCTCAAAATAGGCTTGACTGCCGAGTAAACTTGTCCATTCAGGCTTGTTAAGAATATGTGAATGGGCATCCACATTGGTGGTAGGTTATCTCTTTATTGGACCATGTGGAATAATACGAGAAAGGAATACTCTCTTTTCTACAGAATTGAGAAGAGTATTCTCAGGCATAGGTTTATCGCTTTTCCGGACCTAAGGGACTAAATTTATGGAAAAGGAACCCCCGGTATGAGCTTAGTTTTCTCTTTTTCGTGCTCTGGACCTAAAAATGAAAAAGATTTTGAGTGTACTTTATGTCTTTGTGATGCTCGTCAAACCCTAAAGAACAAAGCATCAAGTTTATTGTTGTAAGCCCCGTTCCTCGTAATCAAATGGATATTTCCGAGTGATCTTGCATTCCTTCACACTCGTAAAACTTAGGCTATATGCTACTTTTAAAGGAGTGTTGGGTAGGTGGTAATTTAACCTTTTTCGGACCTTCCCGACTAAGTACAAAAAAGGTGTGCCTTACTTCTTTGGAATTTAAGAGAGTTCTTCTATGGTTTGTTTTATATTTTTTTGGCCTCAAGAGACTAAATTGGATGAAAAAGGACCCCCCTAGAGTCTTCTTTGGAGTTTTCATGCTCTCTAAACTATGAAAACACCATCAAGAATGTACTAGTTTTGGCTTGTAAAATCCATGAATCAGTGCTTTATCAAGCATTCTTCTGTCTCTTCTTCGAGCTTGCCAAAAATGAAGATGGTCCCAAGTTTGCTTTCTTGGACTCGTTAAACCTTTACAAGAAAGAGGGGAAGGGAAGTTCATTTAGATGTATTTTAAATCATGGTAGCAAGTCTTGTTTCCTTGAACAAAGCACCAGTTTTGAGTCTATCAACAGTTGGGTCCTATTATTTTGACCTTATCCCGATTCAGAGTTTCTTACTCCTCCGGTTGGTTTCTTTTCCAATTATATGGGGAATTTGTCAATGTCTCCTACATTGCAGATTTTTGTCATTGGTATTTTTGTGTCAAAAGCTACCTAAGTCACTTTTGTGACGTGCTCACTGTTTAAGGATTAAACCTTTGTCGGTCATTCTGCAGTTTCCTTGACCTTTTGTGTCTGCCATTCCTTGGTATCAGTTCATTACATCGTGTATTCATCGTTTCTTGTCATGAAATTCAGTACCAACTCTAGATCCAATTAGTCTTTGAATTACCTCGTGTTGGATGATGAAGGATGCCTTAATTCCTTCCTTCCAACAGATCTCTTCCTATCAAATGCAACACACCTTGCTCTGGGGATGATATTTAGAGTTTTATGACAGTACCTTGGGGATTGTAGTGGGAATACCTTAATGTCTCTTACTCAATGGATTATTCAAGTGTTCGACTTCAATTCCTTGTACTCACACTTGTTAGAATGTACTAGGTACCTTGGGGACCATTTTCATTAATGGTGGTTTTCCTTGCGTTTGTTAACGGTTTTCATTATTGACCGGTAATCAAATGATTTCCTCCATGTTCGAATTTAGCTCCTTCATTCACATGGTTAGGATTCGTACCTTTTTGGGCAGTTTGGATTGAAGACCTTGGGCCGACAGTAGCATCATCATTTTTTGCTATTGCTCGAGCTGGGCAAGACCTTGTTACATTTTATATGACATTTTGCTGAGACATAGATCCACCTTGTATTCTTGTGGCTATGATCCATTGTTGAGCATGGATCCACCTTGTTCATTTGTGGCCATGAATCCTTTAGATTTGATATGGCGCCTTTTTGCATATTGAGCGACCATGATAGTTTTATCAGTTATACATATGTCGGATCCTCCTGTATCTTTATGGTGATGATTTATATATGGACTTATATGTCCCAGAGATCAGTTTTGTCTGACATTTATCTCTCTTTCAAGTACCTTTGTTCGATCCTTTTGATCTTGGATTCTCTTCTCTCTCCATAATCAGTTGTTTCATTTATAATGTATTTTGGCTATCATCTTCCCCTCTAACATCATACATTAGGGGGCATATATTATAGCTCAAAATGACACATCTCTGCTTGTGACCACTTTCCCATGATTTCGTCGCATGTTGACACTTCCATGACGACACTTCATGAAAGTCACTGAAAAAACACCTAAGGTGGAGGAATCCTATATTGAGTTATATAACTTAGTTTGAACTCATCTCTACACTGTTGGAAATATATTTATGTTAGCTAAAACTTTATAGAAGACACCAAAGTCTGGAAATGCCCAAAAATACCCTAAAAGTGAGTTTTTTGATGTGTACGCAAGTTTCCTTAAGGAAACCCACGTACGTACATGAGTTGTTATATATAATAGTCACATACACCTTAAATACATGAATTTCTACATTGCAACCCACATACCTCCTTGTGTATGCAACTATTGTCTCTGCAACCCATGTACGCCTACTGAAAATGTCAAAAAATACATATTTTGAAATTTGGGCAGTTTGGGTAGTTATGCAACTGAATCCTTGAGTTGTAACTACGTTTTATTCGACCCTAACTCTTCATTAAGCATATAAATAGAGGTAGGGAGGTCCATGAGAGGAGACTTGAATATTTTCATCATTATGCTAGAGGAATTGGGACTCTCTTTGCCCACACCTTTTCCCTAGAAGCATTCTCCTTGTGTTGCAGATCTTGGAGGTTGAGTTCCTTGGAGAAGAGAAGCAACAGAACTAGATCAAGGTTTCGTGAGGTGCCAAACTTGAAGAGAACGTATACTTGTACTTGTTTTCAAGATTAATAAATATGTGATGTCCTTCTTCTTACCAAATTATTAATTAATGTTTCATTGAATATTTGTTTATGATGATATGATGATGTTAGTTAGATCATTATTTCATGTTTATTTGATTATCATTTATTTATATGTGGTCATATTGGTTTGAGGAAGGTGTAATTTGTTTTGCAGGTCTCTTGGAGTAAGAGGAGCAAGAGGAGCAAGAAGAGGATTGAAGGGCTGCTTGGATCAACCTTTGTTTGGATAAGGTATGAACCATTCTAATCCCTGAAACTTGCTTATATATGTTTACAGAACCATTTTCATCCACCTTTTAACCCCAGTACGTTGATGGCCTCTTAAACCCTACCCATAGGAAAATTTCCTTTACAAGAAATATGTCTGGCCTTTTATCCAAGCTTGCGCTACCGTATTGATTCTATTGAATACCCAAAGGATATCTGGACGGAATTGGATAGAACCTTTGGAAAGCACAATGAGGATCATTATAGAAATTTGGAGAGCACACCCAGCACCACAATATTTCTTTCTTCAAAATTCTCGGTCTCTATTCTCTCTAATGAAGTTGTTCAAGATGAAGAAGAAGAAGAATCTTCAACACAGTCAATTCGAATTGAAGAAAGTCTCCTTGGAGTGACTTCTTCTCCTGCTACTCTGGAAGTTTATGAGATATTTGATATCTCATCTTCTCATATAGTTTATCCACAAGAAGACATTTGAATATCTATTATTGAATAAAAACTCTCCTCCCATTCTACTCAAGCATTCTCAAGTGGTTCTTCTATTTTAAATTATGTGCAAAGTTTGCCAGTGATTGCTTCAAAAAATGAAGAGAAATTCATTTTCTCTCTCTCTGATGTTGTTACTGGTGTGCAGAAAAGTAAAACTTTGGATATTTTGGAATAAATATAAGATTTTAAGAGTGATCCATTCACTCTCATTGATCTATATCTTCCATCAAATTCCTACATGATTGCTTCCACCAATACTCAGGGTTTTGTTGAAGAAGGAGAAAAATGTTCATCTACCATCTAAGTGGAGAAATTGGAACCTTTGTTCCAGACTCTTGGATCTGATGTGACCTTATTTGGTTATGATATTACCTTATTTGGTATGAATTTTAAGTTTCAAGAGCCTCTGGTCATGCTTGTAGCTGTTCTCATCAATTTTGGTGTGAAACATTAAGTACATCAAGTCTCTTTCAAAATTGTTTCTAAGGATTCGATGTTAGTTTTCTATCATGAGTTTGTTGATATTAGATTTTGTGAATCAATGGATATTTTAGAATATATATCATCTTATGGAGCTCAATCATTCTCTCTCCATGGTTGCATGAATTCTCTACCTTTCTACTTGATCACATGCTCATCTCTCACAGTACTAGTAAAGATGGAAACATCATGCATTCGCATAGACACTTGCTCCTAACACTTGGAGATGATTTTACCTCACATGGTTCGATGTTCAAGGCTGTAACATATAATTTTCTTGGGATTACCTCACATGGTTCGAATTCTCAAGCACTTTTTCTCTCTCATCAATTGATCTCAGTTGCTCTATATGAACCCAATTTTCATCTTAGAATTTTCTATTTTCCTGATTCAGTTGAGCATATTCCTCTTATTCCAAAGATGAAAATTCCTCCAGACATAACAATTTAGTTTGGAGAGGTTCACATGCATAGTCTCAATATGTTTATGCATAGAACAACCATGATTCTGCATGGCTTCTCCACAGAGCTTCAAATTGCAGCAAAATTTACAAGTTTTTGCTCAAAGAGGAAAATTTCCTCTTAAGTATAGCTTGTTTTCCAAATTCACTGCTTATTTTGAGGTGGGGGGGAGGTTTCCCATGAGGTTTTCCCCATTTACCTTATTTTAATAAGAATCTTTATTTCTTATAGATTGTATGGGTGACTTTTGGCCTAGTTGCCAGGGCCCAAAGTTGTCCAAGTTAGGATTAAGGGGAGGTGTTAGGATTATATAATCCTCCCTTGTCCATATATAGTCTAATTGATCATCTTTCCTAACTTAGGATTCATTTTATAGAGTTTGATTCCACAATGATATTGGTGTCACTGTTGCCACTGATGCCACTAGTTCCATTTGGTGTGACCGATGCCAATCCCTACATTCTAGGAGCCACTCTAAGTGCCACCAACAACCTCCATCAGTTGGTTATTCTAGGTAGGTAGTTATGCTAAGTCAAACTCTAGTTAAAATCAATTAGATCACTCTCAGTTAGTCTAGCACCAGTTTTGCATGGTTGCATGGGGAGTGGCACCTTTGTCTTCCTACCTTATCAGTTTAACTAGTTTCATTGATTGTAGACTGATTTATACATCTAAAGTTAGACTAGTGAGCTCTGAAAGTGATTTAGACACACTGATTTAGCCAGTTAGTCAGGTTTAGTTGGTAGATTCAAATCTTATCCACATGATTTGAATTCTTCTTATTGTAACACCATTGTATTACTATTGGAATGAATGAATATTAATGTTGTAATTAACTAATCAACTCTTATCAAATTTGTCTCAAACTTGCATTATTCAGTGTACATTGTTCTTGATATTCTACTGCATAATTCCACTTCTCAATTGCTCTCATTTTCTGGTAGATCAATGGATCACAAATTTAATGGGATAATGAACATATATTAATGTTGTGATTAACTTATCAATACTTGTATGTTTCATTTGAAATTTGTGACATGATTTTACTGTTCAGTGTACATTTTCCTTGTTAATTCCACTGCATAATCTCCCTTCTCAATTTCTCTCATTTTCTTGTAGATCAATGGTTCACAAATTTAACAGGTCATAGAAACAAGGATTAGTCACCCTTTACATACTTCTTGTTCATACAAAATAAGGAAAGAGGCAAAACCACAAGGGAAAAATCCTCCCTTAAACATGGACATGAATAAAATTGTAATAAATCTTGTCTTCAATCAGTCTTCACCACATGATTAGCTATCCCCAACAATGATTTAATATTGATGAAAGTCTTCTCAGAAAACACCTTGGTGAATATGTCTACAACTTGCTCAGATGATGTGTAATAGAGCATAGAAATGACCCCATCATGCATAAGTCCTCTGATGTAGTGCATATGGATATCTATGTGTTTGGCTCACTGCCTCAGTTCTATATCAGTTGAGATTTGAATGGTACTTTGATTGTCACAATCAATTACTGTAGAATTCTTAGACTCAATCCCAAACTCTCAAAGTATTCCATGCAAACACAAACATTGAGTAGCTTCATTCACAGCTCCTTTGTATTCTACCTCTATAGATGAAAGTGCAATTGCAATTTGCTTCTTACTTGACTAGATGATTGGTCCATATACAAGAATAAACAAATATCTGTAAGTTGATTTTTTATCAGTGTTGTTACCTTCCCAATCAAAGTCAGTAAAACAACCTAACTCTAGGCTATATTATGCAATAGAGTGAATCCCATGAGTTTGTGTTCCTTGTACAAAGTTTAGGATTATCTTTGCTTCCCTCCAACGGATTTCATGAGGCTACAGGATCGACATGCAATAATAACCCCCAAACCCAATATATATATGCCGTGGTCAACATGCAATCGGCAGGAAAAATAAAACCATCGGGAGGCGGAACGGATACAGGATCGACGATACTGTCAGTATCACCTCCACAACGGCATATGATAGAAGATCTAGGAGACCCACAATGGCATCGGCAAGATAAATAAATAAAAATCACATTGGAGCTTGCCAAACTAAGGCCTTGGACCAATAGTTGTTTGGAGAGCCGCAGCGGTGGAAACCATAAAGGCACTGAGTTCCGTAGACCAATAAAAATCGGAGAAAAAATAAACATGACTTCAGCCAAAAATTAATGGTCACGTGGAAAACAAAATCAAACTACATCAAAAATATAGTGCCTTCCAGAGCCGCAATGGCGAAAGCTGACGACTTAAAATCTACAAATAAAAAATGGCGGGGATCGAAAAAGGATGATACAACCCTTGGGAAGCTTCACAGTACCTCCTCCGTAATGGCAGAAGATGTAGAGACAAATGTTCCAATGGTATTCCAACAAGCCACTGATTAAGAAAAATAAATAAAAGCATCGAAGGATATAAATCTTGGATCAGACCCAACTTGTTGTTACTTCTCCACAACGACGGGCTCGCAATTAACTGTGCTTCCAACTCATAGTCTCAACTGCTTTCGACAGCAAGGAAAAATCAATTCAAACCGTAAAACATCACTGGCATAAAAGTAATCTTTGTGCAAACATCAAGCAAAACCAAAAAGCTGAGCAAAATGAATTAAAGGAGGGTCCCAAAATTTTTGAATTTTGGGAAAATGTTGTAGCTGCAACAAGGTGAGAAGGTAGTTGAGGATGGAGTGGTGCACCCATTGGTGTAGCATTATTTGGGATTTGTAGATGTGGTTGCTGATACTATGGATAGGATGGTTGATTATGGGGAAACAAGTTCCCTAGGTAAGGTTTTATCCATCTCAGAGACTAAGGGGCTAGTTGATTTGGATGTGGTGCACATGAAGTCCAAGGGTTCAGATATTGTACTGAAAGTTGTGAAGTTTGGTTCCATTGTGTGTTAGGACATGAATATTGCAGAGGAAATTTATTATTAACATTATTCCAGGAATTGAAAGGTGTGGGTTCAGAATTTATACCTGGAATATGAGGTTTCCACAACTTATTCTATGAAATGAAATGTAATGTTCCCTTTTAGGAAATTTTATCAAAATGACCAATTCTTCAATTCTTTCACAATGTAATCAAATTTATCTTCTTACAACTCTAGTTATATGGATTCAATTGATTCCAAAATTCCTCCAATTGCTTTCAAACATGGTGAGGAAGGTCCTGAGGGTTGATGGGAAATATTAGCACATATATCAGACATATAATCAACTGATATACCCAACCATGTTCTGCAATTTTCAAGGGAATAAGTTTTGGGACAATACTAGTCAATTTGGGAGGTGGAAATCCCCCTTAGGTCCTGGAACAAATATCTTCACAACATTGTACAACCTTCACTAATGGTGGGTATGATACTTGTCTATGGTATCAGACATTAATTAAAGTATATTTGAAGCATCATATGTTGTTTTGGGGTCGAATAGGTATCCAAGAGAACTCCATGAATTTACTAGTAGTTTTGAGGTTCCAACCCCCGTAGATGACTCCAAATAGCTCCAAATGCTCTCGAATTGTACCAAAAGGTGTATGATTAATATATAACTTAATTATAATTCTCAGGTATGTATTATTTCCTTCAAATTAATTTTTCAATTCTATATCAAATTCTGGATAAGATAGATGCTTTAACTAGCAATTTTGGGGCTCAAATCCCCCTCGGGGTGAATGATAGAAATGGCTTCCCAAGTGTGCTGCAAACCAATAGAATTATAAAATTGAAGCATATATGTAGAATAAATTATCAGAGACTCATATACATGACCAATCGACCTCCCATGGCTGTTATAACTTCCTTCAATCAGATATAAAAAAAACTAGTTTTGGACCCTTGTGGAAACGAGATGTAGTGCTCCAAATGATATGAAATTAGACCCAATGGGCACAAATTATCAGTTACTGAACATGAAACCCATATTATAAATTCATTACAGTTCATTCATTCATAAATCATCAATGGTGCACACATATATTAGATTCCATCAAGGTTGCAAGAGTTTACAACAAGGTATTGGGGAAATGGCATTGTTTCTTCAATATTGGACAACAATACATGAGATATCTTGGAATTTATACCTGAGAGATTTATGAACTTTAAATACAGAGAATTTAAATCAGAATACAAAATAATGGAGCACTAAAATCTCCCTCAAAGAGAAGAATAGCTCACCAAGTGCGCCTCACTCCATAGAGCTGAAATATGGTGAGAAAACTTGAGATGAATGGAAGAACAAGATGATATTGAGATGTCCATGAAATTCCTGTAGATTTCACCTGTAACTTATGACTCCATTTAATCTCCTTGAAATACCTGAGTGGCCTCTCCAAATCACCAATTATGATGGGAATATTTCACCCTAGAAATTGGCTAAGGCAAGGAACTAGTCATCCACTAGCTCTCTCTTCAGAAACCCAAATTCATGAAATGATAAAAAATCTTCTTCTCATGGATGATACCTGTATTTTATAGATATTATTGGTCTTCTAAGGTTCCAAATCCATCCATAAACCAAAGAAAAGTCTAATTGGTGTGGCTGCTCATGCTATGCCATGTGGCCTCTCTCTTCACCTTCCCTCTTCTCCCAAATTTGAGTAGGAGCCTCTTGGCCTTCTCCAACTCAAAAATTCGACCTATAAGATGCTCTATTCAGGACTAAAATGTCATTATGTCAGTATTTCAGCCTTGATATCTGACTTGTGTCATAACTGTCATAGAATCTCCATCATTTGTGTCATATATGTCATAAATGTACGGGGAATCTAGCCAAGTGTCCATGAAAATCCCATTTGGCTCTTCCTCTCCCATGTAAGTTAGAATTCATCCCAAATTCAACCTATGAAATATATGGAAAAGTATATTAACCTCATAATCCATCCCAAAACATTATGATTCCCATAGATTCAAAATTACAAGAGGAGGATGCCATTTAACATAGGAATTCTAGCTTGTGTGGGCCCCACAGTCTCCATGTGTCTCCATGCTCCATTGCCACTTCAATTTTTTCTTGTATTGATTTAATAATATAAATTATTAAATATTTATCCTCTTCTAATGTCTAAACATCATTTATTATCCCCCTATTCCAAATCTCCAAGATTCCCCCCCAACCTAGGAAACTAGTGATTTTCCTCCTTGGAAATTATTTGACTTTAAGCATCTATTTGAAAAATTTCATGAATATGGAAAATGTGATTTGGTCATTGTGACCCAATGCAAAATTTGGGACATTATATGAAACATCCCTACTCCATGTCTATAATGCATGCTTGAAAAACTTCTTTGTCCTTATGAAGTGAAGGGAAATCCTTAATGTCATGTTCAAATTCACACATACCACACGTCTCTACCTTATCAAGAAGACACTATCTTAATGGGTTATTTTTCCTGCACTTAGGGAAAAATACCCCAAGTACTAGATCTTGGGCCACTTGTTTTTGTTTTTCTCTCATGACATCCAGCTGCAAAGAAATGGAATTCATCATGTCAGTCTTAAAATTATCGATAAGGTTACCTATCTTTGCTCGAGTAGCTCCTCCACTAGATGACTTATGTGCTTGTGAGAAGACATATCGGTCACTTGTATTGGCCCTAGAATACCTTCTAGAGTATCATCAACATAAGTTCACAATATGATTAAAAGGTCCTCTGGAGATGTCCCCCCTTCCCTAACAGATTAAGCATGTCAAGGCAGTATTCCCTTATTCCATCCAATAAAATGATCTTGAGAACATCCCTTCCAATAGTGGTATGGCCTGATTTCAGCACATTATACATAATAATTTCCACAAATTCCTCCAAACTTTCATCGTCTTTCTGCACCATCTTAAATAATTCTTCCCTCTTATCCTTCAATCTGCAATATTCTTAGTACTTCACAAGAAATGCCTATTTCATCTGATCGCACGTTGCAATAGATTCTCCACCCAAACTCATAAACCATCGCAAGGAATCATCTTTCAAGGTGGAAGGAAACAATTTCAATTTATGCTCACTTAAGGTGTAGTCATAACTTCGACACAGAATGTCGAACTTGAAGAGGAATTTATCTGGATCCTCTGTGGACATCCCATGAAAGTGAGAGAACACTAAAGGTGAAATGTTTTTCGTAGGGGTCTATCTAGTTATTTGTCAAATAAGGAACTGAATATTGGAAACTATATCCTCATGTTGGAGGTCACCATGATCGTTATGATTTTTCCCTACTTCTTCTTCACGATTGTCATGGTGACAATCATTATTCATGATTATCTCTTCCTCTTGATTTTCTTGCCTTTTATGACCTTCAAACTTTTATTGAAACTACAACCACTCTTCTTTAGTAACTTCCTTACCATTAATTCGATATACCACCTATGGTCCACCTAATCCCACAGAACTACCCCTATCTCCTGGATTTCCTTCCACAGGGACACCAAATGGTGTCACAGATCCTACTAATCTCTCCATAGTTGAAACTAATGCCTCTAGCCTAGGAGAAACATGGCTTCTTCTCACAGATGATGGTCCTCGATATCGAGCTCAAGTATAAGAATAAACCTTGGCAATTAGTTCATCAATGAATTTATTTATTCCTAATCCTGGGATACAACCATGAATTTATTTATTCCAAGTTAGTATCTTGGGGGGTTCTAGGAATTTCTCGTTGATTTCTTCTCGTATTCATACAAACCTATGAATCATGCAAGCTTATAAATCATACCTAATCATCGGGTAAGGAACCTATTCATTCTATTCAAGGATACACATATCTTCACTACGTCTTATCGCTCCTGCACCCGAGAATCAAAATTGTTAAAGAAATTGAATTAATTCAACTACTAACTATGTCTATCAATTACCTTCCATGACAACGACGCCAAAATGTTGGGCACTATATATACTCATTAATTTATTAACAAGCAGAGTGTTCAATATTAATTGTTAACCCTAGGAAGTCTATTTATTTCAAAGGAAATTAGCAAAATATATGCATAAACATTTTCAGTAGCTGATGAATAAAATGCAAATCACTCAATCCTAATCACTGTTGAGCTAACTCAGCTCTCTATAAAGAATCAAATTAAATTACCAATATAGGAATTGAAAATAACTTTTGTTTCCTATCATATCAATATTAAGGTTTATAATTTAAGGATAAATCAACCTATAATTACTCTTCAAGAAAATGTAAGTATATATTACCAAACCAAAATGATCACCAATCATCAATCAAAGCAACAAAATCATCAAAGAAAATGACCTATATAATTTGGGGAAACTCTAAGAAAGATAAATAACACGCAACACGAGAGCTAAGAATATATGTAACAATTATTAACACACTTCTGCATAAAAGAAAGAATTAGCCACATAGTCGACTGTCACACCACACCATTACAACAGGCCAAGAAACCTAATAATGCAATTACTTAATGAATTTTGTTGAATCTAACTATAAATATATCAAACTAAAATTCCACACTGAACATAAATAACTAAACTGAAACCATCTATTACTACCAGTAACTCTATAAGAAGGCAGACCCTAGCCTTCGAACAAATATGCTACTGAAATATCACAAAATATACAACAAATAAGTGATTAGAATTGTGACTCTATTAATTTTATCAAGATACAGTTATAGTCCCTCTGCTATAATCTCTTACAAATTTCCAACCCTTGGCTCTCCTTTCCTATACCTACTTATGCAATAATGGAACCCTTCAGCTACATCAATATTAGGAAGCCATGAATATCTACGATTTTGAGGCTTCCGAATGAAATCATAATAGTTACAGTAATCAATACATCGCATAGGATCAACTCATAGATGAATGAAATTTTAATTTGAGCTGCTACAAACCAACGTGTTCTAGCTAATGAGGAGGATACTCAGGGAGTTTCAGCTATATGCGTGGAAGAGAATCTGAGATTCCTTCATCAACAACTTGGACAGGATCATTGAGAAGACAACTGACGCCAAGCAGTACTTATTTCAGAGTACAGCAAGCCGCTATATTGGAGACACTTGGAAATTCTGAATCCTTCTTTCAAACCAATGACAGATTAGCAAAGATAAAAGGTAAAGTCCATAATTATAAGTAGAATCAAACATTAAACAAGATAAATAATAATGATTGATAACTTAGGTCTTCATTCTTGTTTTTCGTGGAAGGAGTAAGGATTCAACTATAAATAGGAGGCAAGAATAGGGAAAAAGGGTAAAACATAGTGGGGTAAAAAGGGGTAATTTCAGAGCCCAACAAAAATTATTGTTGATTGCACTTAAATGGAGTGGCTATATCTAGATTTATGTAACAAGAGAACAAGGTGAAGCTTTCACCCGAACAGTTTTCAAAGGTATCATGTGGAGGGGTTTCCAATAGTGAGCTTGTTTCCAAGTGGATTGTGTCTACGGTTAGGGTTTGTGGGGTATCTAAGGTAGCTTGTTTTTTCATAGCTGTTTCGGTTGATGATGAACACATCATCAATGTCCCTTTATCAAAATCAATTCTTTTCCTACATGCTCAATCAATGCATTGTTGTTTCATCAATGTAAGAAGGTTGGTCATTTTGTTTATACATGGGCCTTTTTCTTGATTGCAGTTAAACTCATGAGGATTTCAAATATTTTGTTAGTCAATTTGGTTCAGCAGGCTTTCGGCAACACATTTGCTTTGATAATTTATTTTCCTTTCTATAGGGGAGAATAGAGAAAGGAAATGCATATATATAAAGCGTTTTAAATTACTAATGGTTGTCACCTAAAGAATTTACACTATTATATTGCATTAAAAGGGAAAACAACAAAGATATATCTATACAAATAAATATGAAGATAGACAATCGTCATTGGGTTTGAAATCCACAAATACAAAGGAACATTTATACATAGTAAGAATAAATACAGATCATATGTGCAAATAAAAATTTGCATTGTGATGCAAAATGTAGTTCCCAAAAAAAGTACTTTATAATGCATTGGAAATTGTTTTTTTTTCAAATGACCCATCCATAAAAGGTATGGTCAACAAAATGAAACTTTTGTTCTACAAACTTTATTTTCCGGTTGTGCCCTTGAAACCCAAGTATCATTGGCTTTTTTGAGATCTATAATACATAGACATAGTAACCCATTGCCTAAAAGGCATGGCAGGGAAAAGAAGGATTGATGTGCTAGATTACATAGCTTACATATGAGAAAACATAAGATTATTAAATTTTCATCAGAATAGTTAAGTGATTTGTATATGTTCAAGCATCTCTATATTTAGGATGGATATATGGTAATGATTTGTTTGTTGCTAAGGTGAAATTATGAAATAAAAACTTACAAATTTTATTGTCGATTGTAGTTAAATAGAGTAGATATATTTGGAGTTATGTAACGAGAGAAAAAGGGGAAGGTTTCACCTCAAGGATTTTGCAAAGCAAAGGTTTCTAGTATTCGACTTGTTTCCAAATGGATTATTTTACGGATAGGGTTTATGGAGTCTCTAAGGTAGCTTGTTTGTTCACTACCATTAAGGTTGATGAAGAACACACCGCAGATGTCCCTCCATTGACATGAATGCTCTCCCTCAAAACTCCATCAATTCATTGTTGATCTATCAATGCAAGAACAATGGATGTTTTGTTCAAACATGACATTCGTTCTTAATTGAAGCTTATCTTATGAGTTTTTTTTTTATCTTACATGCTTAAGGATGAATATATACTCTATCAAAGCATGAAGCTTGGAAATAATAAAACATGGGAATTCTTGAAGTAAACTATGATAGGGACAATAACTGTTTTAATTTTGTGAAAGACAAATAAGGTTTTTTTGAAGTAATGTCCTATTGGACAACTTGTTAATTGTAAGACATTTATTTAAAATTGCATGTATTTTCTTGAGATAAAATAAAGATGAAATAATTTTTGGTGCGCTTAAAAGACTTGATGTGAAAAGGATTTTTTCGTGAAATGCAAGTGGCCTGATTTTCAATCATACAAGCTTCACAATTGACAAGCCAAGTAATGGATTTTGGAAAGATGTTTTTCATGTTTTGAATGGTGTTTTAAGTGTGGCCTTAAAATGGCCATCTTGCACATGGTTGGATTGATAGCCTTATCTCCATGGAAAATTGTTCTGATGCACGTTTGATGCTAAAGGTTATATTTGTTTTGCGCATGCCTAGAGTGACATCCCCATCTATCTTGAAAGTGTCCTTTAATAAAGTGTGTTTCCTTATTTGATTTCACCAATGGAACATTTGTATTTCTTTGCAATTTGGGCATACTTATTTTGATGCAAATTTTGATAGGGATTCTGTTAAATGGGTTTTGATGCAAGTTTATTTGTAACCTCCATTTATTGTTTGAGGGGAAAGTGTCTCACATGTGTTTGCAGGGGTTATGTTAATAGTTTATTTATGCAGCCATATTTCATAAATTGAGTGTGGATTTACCATTTCTTGGTTCACGGTCCATCATGGACATGCCTTCATTGTTATCCTTCAGGCTTCGAAAAGAAGAAAGGAATAAATGTTTTTTTTTGCAAATGTCTTTTGTATTTTGACATCCTTATATGATATGTCCTTACTATGTATAACATATTTGGATGAAATTTATAAAGAAGGATGGATTTGGAATCAGAGAAGCATGGGAAAGTGTGGAAAGGCTAGATGTTAATCTTCAAAAAACCAATAAATATTTAGTAGGTATTGTTTCTGTAAATGAGGAAGTTCCTTTAGAAGCAAGCAGTTGCTCCAAATAAGCCCAATAAAGATCCAACAAAGACTGCAACAACATTTGTAGAGTCAACACCAACTATAGGAATACTATATATTCCATAAAGCTATGCATCCTAGAATGGTAAGATGAATATGATTTCAATGTTTGTTGATTTATAGTCCATCCTGCACGCATCTGGATTGATGACATAGTTGGATTCCCTAATGGAGATGAAGTCTCAAAGATTACTTACAAGTATGGAAAGTGTCTTAGGGACAAATGTCTAATGTTGGCTAGTAGGTGTTTTGTTAACTGGGTTTTGATGAAAGATTATTTCATAATCTGATACTGAAAGAAAGAATGCTTGACATATCTCTAAGAAAATTATGATAAGGGCATGCACTATTTTTCTCATGAGAAAGACATATTATATGCTTTGAGGGGAAGTTTTATACTTCTTATTGAGGTTGAACAAGGATGAAACAATTGAGATCAGTTCTCAAAGATTCCTTAACAGTATGGAAAGAGGCACTTGGGAAAATGTCTCTTGTTTATTTGGAAGTTGTTTTGTTAATTGAGTTTTGATGACACCTTATTTGGTAAAACGAGTGTGGCTTCCCCATTAGAAGAAAAAAAAGAATTTTTGAGAATTTCATTAGTCAAAACATGGAAAACATGTTGATACTTAGAGCTTGAAGTCAATAATTTGTTGACTTGTTAAGCAAGTAGGTAGGACTTGCAGTCATAGATTTCATTTTGTATCCTTGTGGAGAACTCTACTTTGTGTTTGATTTGGGTTTTTTATGCATTGTGAGAGATTCATTTACATTAGTTTTGCATCGATTCCTCTATTTATATTGATTGGAATCAATATTGATATGTTGTCAACCCATCATATGCAGACATTCAGAGTGACATATTTCTCTTTCCCCTTTATTATGATTTAGGGTTTGGAAGGGATCAAATTGCAAAGAAATCCATTTGATTTTTGGAGCTTGCGGGGTATAATCAGTCTGCATTTTACATGTTTGAAATTATTTGCACCATTTTCATATTGCCACCATAAGGGGAAAAAATATAAAACCCAAGTGACGGATTTTTGTTTCACCTTTGTTGCAATTTAGGGTTTGGAAGATGTCAAATTGCAAAGGAATCCATCTAATTTTCGGAGCTTGTAGGGTATACTCAGTATGCATTTTACAGGTTTGAAATCTTGTATTTTTTTAGGATCAGTGATTTTTTCACAAGTTGTTGGTTGTGGATCCTGATCTTCCAGATCCAGAGATATTATTCAGTCATGTTTGTACCCCAGGTGTATTGTACACTCGTTCCCCAAGAAGTTTTTTTGGGATGTTTGTTGGCCAACAGTTTTGTGAACCCATGGTATTGGGTTAACCGTAGTATTTTCCCATGGTATTTCCCTTATAAAAGAAAAGCATTTTAATATAGTTGTGTATGGTATTGTAATGTATTGTAGCATTGTAAGAAATCTCTATGATAATGTGAGAAAGACCGTGAGAGTGTGAAAGGGAAGTATAGCAGTATTGTTGTAGGTTGTATCCCTTCATCTTTTTGGATGGTAATAAAAAGGACTGGAAATTTCTATGCGGATGTAGCACATCGTTTTGGTGAATGACATTACATCTGTGTCTCTCTGTAAATGTGTTTAATGTGTTTTGCATCTTGTTTAATTATTTAACTGTATCACTATTATTTCTCTGTGGTCCTATTTACTAACAATTGGTATCAGAGCCAAAAGGTATATTTGGATGGTAAACTCATAGGAAAGAAGGGTTCCGGGTTTGAGTGGGAGAAATGGAGGAAGAAGGAAAGTTTAGGGTCAATAAATTTAATGGCCAAAACTACCAGTTATGCAAGATGCAGCTGGAGGACTATCTGTACCAGAAGGATCTGTACCTACTGTTGGGCGGAAAAGAAAAACAGTGGTGACTATGAAGGATGAATAATGGGAGGTTCTTGATAGAAAGGCACTCGGAACAATATGTATGTTCCTGGCTTCATCGAAGGATTTCAATATTTCGAAATAAAAAACAATAGATGTTGTGATGATTGCATTGGGTAAGCTCTACGAAAAAACATCATCTTCCAACATGGTATTTTTAATGAAGAGTTTATTTAATATGAAGATGTCGGAAGGTGGATCTGTTGCTGACCATTTAAATGAGTTTAATACACTTACCAGTCAGTTAATTTCTATAAAAGTGAATTTTGATGATGAGGTTAGGGCTCTTCTAATCTTGTGCTCATTGCCAGAAAGTTGGAATAGATTGGTCATGGTTTTAAGTAACTATGTCCCTACTTCAATCACTCTTAAGTTTGATGATGTTGTTGGTGTTATTCTTAGCAAGGAAATGCAAAGAAAAAGCACAGGTGAGACATCAGGTAATGCGTTGACCATGGAGAGCAGAGGGAGACAAAATGAGAGAGGATGGAGCCCAGGAAATTGTGGCAAGTCTAAAAAGGGCAAATCCAAGTCCAAATTCAAAAAAATAGAGTGTTGGAACTGTGGTAAGAAAGGACATTTGAAGAAATACTGTAGAGCACCAAAGAGGAAAGGTGAGAGGTAGCAAGAGACTACTCAGGAAGCGAATGTAGAAGGTGATGTGTTACAAGATGCTTTGATTCTTGCATTAGATAATACTAGCGATTACTGGATAGTAGATTGAGGGGCTTCATGTCATGCTACACCCCATAGGAAATTCTTTCATGATTATGTTCAAGGTGATTTTGGACATGTTTTATTGGCGGATGAAACCATGTAAAATTGTTGGAAAGGGTAAAGGTACAAATTAATTTAAATAATGGAAGTGAATGGATGCTAAAAGATGTAAGGCACATTCCTGCTATGAAAATAAATATGATCTCAACAGAGTAGTTGGGAGATAGCGGTTGTTTGTCTAAGTTTGGAGAAACATGGTGGAATATCACTAAAGGATCACTAGTAATAGCAAAATAAGATAGGGTAGGTATGTTATATTTATGTCCTCATAATACTGATTATTCTATCTTTGCAGTATCTTCCACAGAAACAAGTGTGGTGTTGTGGCATCATAAGCTTGGACACATGAGTGAGAAGGGGATGCATATTCTCCACTCAAGGAAACTGCTTCCAGATCTAAAGCAGGTAAGTTTGGAATTATGTGAGAACTGTGTTTGGAAAACAAAAGAGAGTTATATTTCTCAGGGTTGGGAAAAAAAGAAGGGAAAAAAGTTAGAGCTTGTCCATACAGATGACCAACTAAGGTACAATCCCTTGGTGGATCTCATTATTATGTTACTTTTATTGATGATGCAACTAGAAAAACTTGGGTTTATTGCATTAGATAGAAATCTGATGTGTTTGATACTTTTAAGAAGTGGAAAGCTTTGGCTGAGAATGAGACAAGAAAAAGGTTGAAATGTCTCATATCTAGTAATGGAGGTGAATAATGTAGCAAGGAGTTTGACAGTTACTGTTCACACAATGGGATTCACAGAGAGAAGATAGTCACTAGAACACCATAAGAAAATGGTGTGTCAGAAAGGATGAACAGAACGATTATGGAGTGTGCAAGGTGTATGAGATTGCATGCAGGGTTTCTCTTACAGTTTTGGGTTGATGTTGTAAACATTGTTGTTTATTTAATAAACAGAGGGCCTTCAAGTGCTTTGGATGGTGGAATTCCAGAGGAGGCATGGACAAGTAAAGATGTAAAATACTCATTTCTGAGAACTTTTGGTTGTGAATCATTTTTCCATATTGATAAAGATGATAGAACAAATCTTGAGGCTAAATCCAAGAAATGTACCTTTATTGGATACGGGGTTGATGATTTTGGTTATCTCTTATGGGATCTTAAAAATCACAAAATCATTAGGAGTAGAGATTTAGTATTAAATGAAAAGGTCATGTACAAAGATCATTTGCAAGGAAAGAAAGAGGAAAAGGAAAACACGGAGTACATAGTGCTTGATGAAATCAAAGAAAATGAAGTTCCAAAGGCAGCAAGAAATCAGAAGTAGCAACAAGAACCAGAAAATCCTGCAAATATAAGAAAATATACCAGGTTAAGTAGACCCCCTAAATGATTCTCTCCTTCATTGTATTATTTAATGATGACTGATTCTAGTGAACAAGAATGTTATGAAGAAGCAATGCAGGTAGAAACTAGAAAGAAGTGGGAGCAAGGCATGGATGAGGAGATGGACTCATTGGTAAGAAACCAGACTTGGGATCTGGTTAAATTGCCAGTAGAAAACAGGGCATTGCAGAATAAATGGGTTTACAGGTTGAAGAAAGAAGATGGAGGAAAGAACAGGTACATGGATAGAATTGTTGTAAACGTATTTGCTTAAAAGAAAGGTATAGAATTTGATGAAATATTTTTTCATGTTGTTAAAATGAATTCAATTAGAACTATTTTAATTCTAGAGGTGGTAGAAGATTTGCATCTTGAACAATTAGATGTAAAAACAACCTTTCTCCATGGGGCTTTGGAGGAAGAGATTTATATGTAGCAGCCACATGGGTATGTGGTCAAAGGGAAGGATAATTTGGTTTGCAGGTTGAAGAAGAGCTTGTATGGCCTGAAGCAAGCTCCAAGACAGTGGTATTAAAAATTTGATAAGTTTATGACATAACAAGGTTATGATAGATGTCATTATGATCATTGTGTTTATTTCAAGAGGCTAGATAACGGAAGATACATTATTTGGTTAGTGTATGTGGATGACATGCTTGTTGCAGGGTCTAACATGCATGATATAAATGTGCTCAAAAGAAATATAACTAAATCATTTGTGATGAAGGATTTGGGCGCTGCAAAGAAAATCCTTGGTATGAGAATAACAAGAGACAGGAAAAATAAAAAATTGACGTTGTCTCAAGGTGAGTACATAGAAAAAGTGTTGCAAAGCTTTAGAATGCAGAATGCAAAGCCAGTTAGTACACCTTTAGCCAGCCATTTCAAACTAAATAAGGATACGTGTCAAGAGACATAGGAAGAGATAGATTACATGTCCAGGATTCCCTATTCATCAGCGGTTGGAAGCTTGATGTATGCCAGGGTGTGCACAAGACAAGATATTGCACATGCAGTGGGAGTTGTGAGAAGGTATGTAAATAATCTAGGTAAAGAGAATTGGAAAGTAGTACAATGGATTCTCAGTTATTTGAGAGGTACCACTTCTCATGCATTATGTTTGGGAGGTTCAGATACTGTTCCACAGGGATATGTTGATGCAGATATGGCTGGTGATAAAGACATTAGAAGGAGCACCATAGGGTATGTGTTTACTGTGGGTGGAACAATAGTAAGTTGGATTTCAAAACTGCAACAGGTTGTTTCACTTTCAACAATGGAATCAGAGTATGTTGCTGCTACAAAGGCTAGTAAGGAGATGATTTGGTTGCAAAGGTTCATGGAGGAATTCGATAAGAAGTAGGAGAATAGAAAGTTGTACAGCGATAGACAGGGTTCCATTCATCTTGTAAAGAACTCAGCCTTTCATTTGAATACTAACATATACAACTCAAGTACCATTTCATAAGATATCTTCTAGATGAAGAACAGTTAAAATTGGAAAACATACATACTAGCCAGAATCTTGATTTATGTAAATAGAGAGAAACTGAGTTCCTGCTTGATTTATGTTGGCCTTCAAGAATGAAGGTGGAAATAAGAAATTTTCCAAGTCCAAGTTCCCGAGCATAGTCCAACAAGTGCAGTAGTAATGGAGTTGCTGTGATCAGTCTCCAAGTGGGAGATTGTTGGCTGTGGAGCCAGATCTTCCAGATCCATAAATATTATTCACTCATGTTTGTACCCTAGGTGTACTGTACACTCGTTCCCCAAACTTGGGGTTCAGGGGAAATTACCCTGAGAATGATGGTTCGGGGGCAGCACCCTCGAGAAGTGGGGGTTCGGAGGCAAAGCCATGGTAATGGGTTAATGTAGTATTTTCCCATGGTATTTCCCCTATAAAAGAAAAGCATTGTAACACGAATGTGTATGGTATTGTATTGTATTTTAGCATTGTAAGCAATCTCTGTGATTGTGTGAGAGAGACTGTGAGAGCATGAAGAGGAAGTGCAGTAGTATTGCTGCAGGTTGTATCCCTTTAGCTTTCTAGACAGTAATAAAAAGGAATGGAAATTTTTGTGTGGACGTAGACCATCGTATGGGTGAAACACGTTATATTTGTGTCTCTCTGTAAATGTGTTTAATGTGTTTTGCATCTTGTTTAATGATTTAACTGTATAACTTTTATTTCTCTGTGGTCATGTTTTCTAACATAGGTTTCATGCATGCTATTAATTCACTACTTTGATGGTGGATCATGATTTTTTTACATGGCGTCTATTCCCATTTGCAAAGCCATGGTGAATAATGCGATCGAACTTCATCCTAATGGTGGCTTTAGCTTTGATTTGTCTAGGAGAAATGAAATGATCGTGAACAAAGGTTTTCAACCTCCTTCATTGCGCAATACAAGAAAAAACAGTGTAGGGCTCATTAATGAGTGACTAAGGAATCTACCCATTTCTTACCCTATCATTTTCCACATGATCGTCTTCCTAGAGAAAACCAAAACTTCCCCATGGAAGATGGGTGCTATGATATTTTGTCCTATTTTCTCCCTTCACCTCTTAATCTGGCACCTGCCAAGGAGGTATGAAAATTCTTTAGAGGGCTCATTTTCCCCCTCCGAAACAACCAGGGTTTATGCAAAGTATATTTGTTTTTCCCATTTGAGGCAGGGCTAATCTTGTGGTTTTTTTGTAGATGGCCACAAAATGTATTGCAGAGATGAAAAAACGACACAGGAAAAATGCTAGATTGACATGGGAATGTGTGTTAGGATATTCATCTTGTTAAAGGTATGCATAAATGTCAATGTTGTTTCGATATTCATTCTCATTTAAGAGGTAAAAAAATTTTGGAAATTTTGTTTCCCTGGAATAGGGGTTTTACCCCTTGAATTTAATTCAGTTTCTCATAAATATCTATTACTACATAGTTTAGGGCCAACCTATGCATGTATTTCCTTGTTGGAGCTAACATATTCCATACATTTCTAGAGAAAGGGACTTGTAATATTCATTGTTGGAGCTTACATAAGTGACATTTGACCGAATACGACGGGTTTGTGGTTTCCTTCTTCTTATAAATCTTCTGTTTAAAAAAACATGGTTGACATACAAACTCAATCAAGAGGCCCGATTTCGTCATTGCTTAGTAAGTTAGTCATGTTACTAACTTACTCTTCTATATGTTCTTGCATAAGGCTAGATTGGCAAGATAAGAAATGGATTTTATGAAAGATGTCCTCACTACACAGAACATATTTGCAAGAACGTTATAAATAAAAATGGTCTTGAAATCAAAGGAACATGGTTCTTTGTCACTCCAAAATTGAATTTGGACACATGTTTTGGTGAATGGAAAATGACGCTTGGACAGGTGTCTCACATATTTGGATAGGTGTTTTGTTAACTTCGGTAAATAAGCAGACTTATTACCTTCATTTTCTTCTTGAGGGCCCATCTTGCGCGTGTTTGGGAAGTTGGAAAAGTGTATTGCGTGTTTTGACAAGGGTTTTGTTAAGTTTCTATGGATTCTTATTACCTCCATTTGTTTCTTGAGGATTTATCCTACGCGTGTTTAGGAAGTTTGACAGGTGTCTTGTGTGGTTTGAAAATGGTTTTACTAATTTCATTAGTCAAAACATGACAAGTATGCTGATATTTAGGACCTGAAGAGAACAAATTGTTGGCTACCTAAGCAAGTAGCTAGGACTTCAATATTTTTTTTATAGCACAAGGAATATGAACAATTTGCAATGTAAATGAAAATTGGGATATTTGTTTGTTAGTTGGGTTTCAATGCAACATTATTTTGTAATCTCATTGTGACTTTCCTATTTGGCCAAAAAAACAATGCTGCTAATTTCATTAGTCAACACTTGGAAATCATGTCAATCTTTAATTTTAAAAGTTTCCGTAGTTCGACATGCATAAATATAGATTCATAGCCCTATCTCATATGGGTTGCATGGATGGAGAACATTTTGTATGCATAAGAAAATTTTGCAGACCAGGCGTTTCCTAAAGAAAATGAACATTGAAGATAAGGTGATAGAACACATTTTAATTGGAATATTGTGTACAAATCTGCTGCTAATTTCATTATCCAAAACATGGAAATCATGTTGTATTTACTTTTAAAGGTTTCCACAGTAAAGCATGAAGAAATATGGATTGACAACCCCATATCATATCATATTTTGTTTATGCATGACTAATGCAATTCTATAATTGATAAAATGGGTAGCATGGATGGAGGGTGTTTTGGAAGTCGAAGCAAGTTTTGCAAAACGCGTGTTTTCTAATGAAAAAACACAATGTAGGAAAGGTGATAGATCTCAATTTTAAGTGCAATAATTTTTAGGGAGACCTTGAAGAAAGGGATGTATGATAATCGAGCAGAGCGGAATGAGTAAAACTTGTCCTTTGTTTTAAGGGGGGTGAATAGAGATGTAATATAGATATTTATGGATGTCCTAACAAGATTAATCAGTCCCATATGTCTTAATTACACTTAACATGTTTGGAATGAAGTTATGAAGGATAGATTCCCAGTAAAAGAAGAGTGGTCAAATGTGCATTTGCTTGAGCTATCTCTTAAGTGAGAAAATATATATTTAGAAGGTACAATTGTTTAAACGTAAAAGCGTTTTCATTTAGATTTATGAATTGTTAGGGAATTCATAAATATACATTCATAAACCTATCCTTCATACCTCCATTCCAAACATGTTCTGTGTAATTAGTACATATGGGACTGATTAATCTTATTAGGACATCCATAAATATGTCAATCCATATGTGGATTAATAGATTGTTTTCATGCACGTTTGGTGGTCAATTTTGTTTTTTTGGCGAACGTTTGGATTGACAAACCAATTTTTTCTGGCTGTCTCCTTCACTTTTTTGTTAAACGTAAAAGTGTTTTTAGAAGCAGACATCTGTTCTAAAGAAAAGAATAAAATATCCAACAAAAAATGCAACAAAAATTGAAGCGATTAATTCAACTATAGGATTAATCTATACTCCATTAGTAGACTAAATACGATGTTTCAGAACTACTCTACCCATTCCAAAACAACTTTTATAAACAATTTACAAAATGAAACCCTCAATTTGACAATAAATATATGATAATTCACACCGGCAATCATTCCACTGTCAAATGTATGCAAGATAACATATATTTGTTTTAAAATAATTACATACATTTTATAAATCATAGCTAAGCAACTCATAATTAAATACTAAGATTAAAATATTCAAGATTAAAATTCCCGTTGCAAAAAAAAAATCAATTCAAAGCCATAGAAATAAAAAGCAAATGTTTTGCTAGAACAAGGAATGTCGAAATAGTTAAGCAGGGTGAAGTAATACCCAGGAATTTGACCAAGTGGAAAAACCTATGTTGCAAAACCTATGGTGTAAAGGAAGACCAAAAAAATAAATACAAGCAAACCAAAACCAAACAATAGAAAATATTGGTTACCTAAGGCTTTGTATAAATGTTGCAAAGCAAAGGCGATGTAACAACAAACCTCGTAAACCAAAATTTTGAAAAGATCTTCCAAATCCTCATAAGATAAGACACAATTAAGAAATAGGCCCATGCCCAAATGAAATGACCAACCTTCTTGCATTCATGGAGAAACAATGCATTGATGAAGCATTAATAGAGAGCGTTGATGTCGATGAAGAGACATCAGTGAAGTTTTCTTCATCGACCTGAGCAACGGTGAACAAACAAGGGACCAGAGTGACCCCACAAACCCTGAGTGTAAACCCAAGGCACATGGATAAAAAACCCTCAGTGTGAAACCTTTGCAATGGGTATTCCCAATTGGAAAATACATGAATATGCCCAATTTGTAGAGAAATACAAGCGTTCCATCCATGAAATAAAAAAAGGGAGAACGTTGTGTTACCACCTAAGTTGTACTTAGTGGTTTTTATCAAGTGAGCCTGGTGAACCGGACATGGCTAACTTGTTCGAACTTCAAAAAGACCTTTGGAAGTACTTCTGGGAAGTGCTTGTTGTACTATATCACATGTTCATACCCCATGAGGGAATTGTAATAAATGTTCTAGCATGATAGTGTCTGTAAAGACTCAGTCTCTTAGACTTCATTTTTCAATCCTATC